>BMAU01005924.1:1042500-1202500 GCA_019973935.1 Trichonephila clavipes | reverse complement strand
TGCCGAACAGTTCTTAGAGAGTGAGGATATTGAACGTATGGATTGGCCGGCACGATCTCCGGATCTCAATCCCATCGAGCATGTATGGGATTTTCTAGGCAGACGCTTGGCAGCTCGTACCTTACCACCAGTAACGATTCGGGAGCTTCGACTGGCGCTGCAAGACGAATGGGCAGCAATGCCTCAACAACTCATTGACACCCTCATTCTCAGGATGGGTAGACGCTGTGAAACCTGCCTAGCAGTCAGGGGAGTTCATATCCCCTACTAAAGACCGGATGTTTCTTGCTGGACACCCATCACAGGGATGTTTCGGCCTTCAGTCGCATTGCGCTCCATGCTACTTTTTCAATCAAGCTTCTTTTTATCCCTCTGATTTCTCTTTTAGTAAGTGTTGCTTACATATTACACATGTCCTTACGTATTGGGGATCTTACGGTATTAAATGTGTTGATTTGGAAAGCTTTTGTACAAAGTTATATTGAAAAAACCATCTCGTCCTTAATTTTTGCACACCAGTGTATATATATATATAATTTCAACATTTCTACCAATTTTTTTTTCTCAAACAAAAGATGAATCGACGAGATTTGAGAATCGCGTTACTTCGGTTTCGCGTAAGTCAAGGTATTACTGTATTTATTTAAAAATGACCATTCGCAGACATATTTTAGAGCTTTGCATATCACCTATACAAGTTGTCATAATAGTATATAAAACGCAGTATATATGCAATCATGTTGTGAAATATTTAGTAATAATTTACAAAAATTGAGAAAAGTAAGACTTCTAAACGAGGATATATAATATCCTTGAAAAAACCCCCTAGAATTACTATATTTTTAAATAAATATATAAATGAAGCATTGGAAATCAGTATTTGAAAATTTCAATGAATTCAGAAATCAAATAATATATAATAACGTTATAATTATATAGGTATACTATAGGCAACAAAGAAAAACAAGAAAAGGAATACCATTTAAAACTTATAATTATTTTTAAAAAAAATAAAAAAGTTTTGAAATGAGCATTCGCGTGAGCATAAATACAGGTACAACGCAGTGATGTTTAAAGAGAGTGAACATTAATAGTGTTATAATTAGATTTCCTATATTTAACAAAGAAGAACAAGAAGAGAAATACTCATTTAATTAATAAATTTCCTTTTAAAATTTTCCCAATTAACTAATTGGATACTTATTTCTCACTAAAAATGTACGGTGAATTCTTTCAACCAAATTTCTTTTAAGAAAAATATATAGATTTCCTGGCCCTTTCTGTCTTTAAATTATAGAATAATTGGAATGATGAGAAGGATTAAAGAAATTTCAAATCTTTGCATATGAAACACTCGCTATTTTACCAAGTTCTATAATAATTTTGAAATAGTTATAGTAAATGTTATATATTCTATAAATTTACGAATTTTTCCCATACTCTTGTAAAATGTATTATTTTACACCTTATCCTTTAATCATTCTCAAGCTAATCTAAGTACACAAATTATTCCAAGAGAAATAAAAGAATTATGAAAGTTTCAAAATGTGCCATCGGAGTACGCATTACTCAAAGAGGTGAATCAAATCTTACACCTTGAACTGTAAGTGGAAACAAAGCAACAATTTTATGATTTTTTGGGAGGGCGGGAGGGAGCGATCCAGATCCAGTATTTCCCCTGCGTATATGCCACAGAGAGAGAGAGAGTTAAACTTTCAATAAGTACAAACGATATATATTGATTTTTGTACTTATTGTATTTTGTGTACTAGATATTAATTAAATCGATTTTGCACAATATTGTAAAAGAGCCAGGAGTGTACTTTCTTAAATTTCAGATAAGCTTAACACAATTTTTTCATGATAGTAATTATACTGTTTTGAGGATATTTTAATTTGATAAATATAATAACAGCAAAAAAAAAATTAAAAAAGTTGTGGTCTTCATTATAACCTAAAAATCAAATTCATCAAAAAAGTTTATAAGTTGCTAAAACTCCTTAGGACAATATTTCAAATACTCTAAATATAATTTCTTTCCTGTTAAATAACGATGCGTTTTACGCAGATTATACAGAAATCACATTTTTAATCCATAACCATTATTTTATGTCATGAAGTTTTCTTCTTCTTTAAGGTATCCGACTACGTTCGGAACCGTGATTTTAAAAAAGCGTATAAATGGATGATTTTCATGATATTTAGTGTCACTTATATAAGAATACATGATTAAAATTGTTTTAAGAACATTTTTACAAAAAAAAATTATTCAAATACAATATTTTGGCAAAAAATTAACTTAGAATAACCTTTTTTCAAAATGTTCTCCTCTTATAAAAAAGACTTTTAAAATAATAATATTTTTCTTATATAAAATAAAGACTTTTCCAGAGGGTCTGAACTATTTTTTTTTTAAAAATTCACATTATTTTCAGAGTTACAACCCATTGAAATAATTATCGGCGTTTTTTTTTCTTAAAATTTCTCCCGTCTGTTGTTGTAAAACATGGATAAACCCACTTCTAAGATATATATTTCAAAAATTCTAGTTGAGCCTCTGTACAGAGGTATGATCTATATACAGGCAAAATATTATTATAATAGAAGCATTATTCACAAAATGAGAATATTTTGAAAATGGGTCATTCTATGTTTATTTTTTTGTCAAAATATTGTACTTAAATAACTTTTTATTGTAATAATATTCTTAAAACAATTCTATATACATTTTCTAATCTAAGTGACACTAAATATCATAAATATAATCCATTTATACGCTTTTGAAAAATCACGGTTCCGAACGTAGTCGGATACCTTAAAAGTTTCTACATAGCATGCAAGAGAAAATAATTTAAATGCATCATTTTTAGAAAGAGTAATTATATATACAATCAAAAATCCAACTATCATACTAAACTTTCTTCTACAGTAAATATACATTGAATCTCTTTTAGAAACTGCGAGAAGGATATGCAACATCTCTTATAATTTCAATTTTTTTAAAACATTGTATATCTGATGTACACGTGTCCATCAAATTCTTTACCATACTTATCTCTCAGCTGCTAAGTAATTGGTCAACTTATTTAAAAAAATCCCTAAAAATTGTAGAATTAGTTGTATTATAAAGGTGCTCACAAATTATTATAATATTTAAATTCCTTTACAAACAAGAGTTAGGGTTTGATATGTGAAAGTAATAATTCAAACCATTTCTGCAAAACTCATGTTTCCATTTCTGTCCCAGCTGAATTTAATGACTTTGTGTTTCTTTGTTTAGGGACCAAAATATTTGTTACAAAAGATAATTATATTTTCGAGTTATTGGTTTACTTTTCAATTGAGCTAAAAATCATTTTGTTCTTTTCACTTTTGAACTAGAAAGTTAGTCTTTATAATAACATATATCAGCTGATGTAGTTAGAACAGAATAAAATTTATTGTTTCATAAATTTAAATTTAGGAATAAAACGAATTACTTTAGTCAACTTTATTTAGCGTCAAAAATTCCGATATTTTGATTTTCTCTTTATCTCAGCGTCAGTTTTGATTTAAGGAACATAATCAAAAGAAATTTACGAATTGTAATATATGTTTAGCTAAGGTGACCATTTTTTTACAATAACAAGGAGAACGAAAATTTTAAGAAAAAAATCACAACTGTAATATATGAAACATTTTATTAATTCAGACAAAAAATACACTAATTATGCTAAAGTCCTTTATAATTATTTACTTAAATTAGTATTTTTCTATTGAATGAATTTTTTTTATCAATATATCATTTTCTAATATAATCGGAAAAATTTCGTAGCAAGAAATATCCTCCATATTAAACTCTACGGTAAGTGCTTCAGTTAAAGTATATCAAAATTTAACAAGAATAAGTAAACTTTTATATGGAATGTGTTCATTTTTGAAATGGTTAAATATTTCCACCCATCTTATCATTTTCAACATGTTGATTTTCCCATTGTTCTAGTTTTTATCAGAATTTAAATATTCATTTAATAATTTCTTCAAACAGACAATTGTCATTGATTTTAACATCAGGCATTTCTTTTGATAAAAACTTAACACAATTTTCTATATCTTCCTAATTTACTTGTGATGAAATAAAAAAAATACTATTGAAAACTGTTATTTCCAGAAATATTTGTTTCAGATCATTCTTCGACACATACAGGTATTAGAAATATGTCTTGTAAAAATTTTGCACTTCGTTGGTCAGCTTTTCCGTTATGTATGGAGTTGATTCTTTAAGCTTGTGACAATTTTCTTTTTAATATTAAAGGAATAAATTTTTCTTCCAATCGTGATTTTTTATTGAAGTCGTTCAAAATAAGACTAACTTCTGTAGCTGAAATATGTTCACCTTCAATCTTTTGAACCGTTTTGTGGAAAGTGGATTGTGTACAAAAGGCATTAATATCTCCGATAATTCATACTGTACCTGCACTTGACGTGTAACAGTTCGGTCTGGCATCTCTGAATACAGAGATTAACAAATGAGTTTTAAAATATTGAAAAGGAAGACAAGTAGGAGGACACTTTTCGAGGAAGTACAAAACCTATAAAAGAAAGACTGTCCTCCCTAAGGGAGGACCATTGATCCCCCACCACAGCCTTCATTGACTGATAATCCCTTTTATATTTCATTTTTATATACGTTTATTTTAAACTTAAAAAATTACAAATAGTTAATTATAATGATGTAGCGCTTGAGTTCCACTCCAGTTACACGTATATTAAAAGCTATTTCAAAAAACCATATGTATTAATGCTAAACAGTCGAAACTCCTCAATAATTCCTCTTACTGTAAAGGCTTAGCCAAAAATAAAACTTAACTATATGTAAGTCATTCCCCAGTTGCAGCTTATAGGAAAAGTATTTTTTTAAAATAATTTCCCAAAGAAAAACTATCGGTGAACTTAATTTGTGAAATCTTTTATCTACTCTTTACCTTGTTAAATATTTTGAGTGAAATCATTGCTCTATCATTAATATCTTAAAATATTTGTTCTTAATCAAACTTCAATATCCTATATTTAATCTTATTCGAAGAAAACATAATTTTTCAACTTTTTAAGATTTTCTGTTAATATTAAGTTTGTGAGCCAATGACTGGCTATCCTTTTAAAAGGGAGTAAAAGGCTGTAAAATAATCAGAGTGCACCATTAAAAAAAAGTTCTTTTTTTCTATATTTTTGATATATTCGGATAACATGTGTGATCTCGGATAGTTTTACTGATAATTCTTTATTTTATTTTTCTTTTCGTTTTTTTTTAAATTCAAAAATCCTTTTGATTTATCCCTCTTTTCTCTCCTTTATCCTGATGTATTTCATCTTTTAAATCTAACCCTCAAAATATGCTAGTAGGTAATAGATTGTTTGTTTTTATTTTAATGCAATCACATTTTTGTTTAAAGTGTGTTCTTTGCTTTTGTGCATAGGACAGAAAATGCGGCAATTTTAAGGGGCAGTTCTAAGACCTTATTTTGAATTTGAATGAGATTGTATCAGAGCTCGAAAATGCTTGAAATACTGTTTTATCTTTGACTAAAAATTCTTCAGTTAAGCTCCTTTACATGTAAAATAGGTTGACAGTTATAGAGATCCCTTTTCCTAAAATCATTATACCGATCGTGACGCAGATTTTACGCTTTATTTTTCCAATATCAAAACAAGGCAGAAAGTAGAAAATTTTATTCTTAAATTTTATCCTGAAATACTTGTCTGTCTCTATTAAAAACATTTTTTCCTAATCCTCTCTATAAAATTAAGTTAAAATGTAGTTGGCAACGTGATTTAAGTAAACTTCAGAAATGAAAAATACTTGATTCTGTGTGAAATGTTTTTAAACATGTTAAGTAACTTACTTTTTAATATTAGACTTCGGATGAAACTGATAAACTTAATTTTTTAATTATTTCGGTAACTTGTAATAATTATTAACGCACGTGCGCATGCACACCCAAACTTAATTAATTTACACGTACTGTTGATCTTTTGAAATTGTATTTGTTCTTGAACCATTTTGTTTATTTTGTATTTGGATTAATTTTAGAACTTACAACCTAGAACATCCCGATTTAAGATCTAAATTCCATGACAAAGAATATGAGTTCCTAATTCTTTTTATAATTCTTTCCTAATTCTTTTCCCTTACCATTTATTTCACTCCTTTCATTCCAACTGACTATTCATCTGCATAAAGGACAAGCTTTATTAAATATGTATAGTAAACAAAAATTTCTTCCAAGTATATAAGTAATTTATTACTGCTGGTAAATGAAAATTAACAGAAATTGTGATAAATTTTGAAGCTATATCGGCTAAATTAATAAGTACTTACATCGAAGTGTGATACTATTTTTTCTTCAAAAACCTTGAAGAAAGGCAAAAGTTTCAGATCTCGACAAAAAATATCTTTTACCCATGGCGAGAAGAAAAAACCAAAGAGGAATATGGTTAACTAAATAACACTTTACCTTTGACACCCAAGGAAAGAGACTTGTATTTTCACATTACTTTTGTTGTTAATAAAGTGGAAAATCCTATGAGTATTTACCTGATTCCCGTACCAAGAATTACAGCAGACATTTTCTATTCTTGTACCAATCTTGTATCTAGTATTCTTGTACTTCATGGAAATGGAAAAAATTGTAAAGAAACTAAAATTAAGTGAATAGCTCTTTTCAATTTTTGTCAGCGTTCTAAATTGTGCCAATTCTCGATTTAAAAAAGCAGCTTGATTTTTTGTGTTTGGAATTTATATAAATAATATATAATTACAATGGAATAATTTGAAACTAGTCTAACAGTGCGGTCTCTGAATCAATAAACATTGAAAGATAACCTAGTTAGACATCTTTATTTCAATTGAGGAAATTAAAAATTAGGGAAGTTTCAATCAAGAACTGAACTCATAAATTTTAAATACTCATTCCAGCTCTTAATTCCTTGCAACTGTTATTAAAGAAACGTATTCAGATTGTCACTCAGGTTTCTCTCTCTCTCTCTCTTTTTTTTTGCAAAAATCTTTTGTGTTGTTTCAAATATTTTTATTTTCATTTCGAAACTTTTCCTTTTAAGTAAAATAAAACTGATAAATAGAGAAAATATGCTTCCCTCCCTCCTTTCTCAAGATATATATATATATATATATATCATCTTAGAAAATTACTTGAAACCTCTTGGAACTAATGTGCACTTACTTTACTGAAAATGCTTACAACCTTTAACAAAGCTGTATTTATTCAGAACGTTCAAATTTCGATTTTTCCAAAACAGTCAACGATACTTAGTACAGTGGCAAAAAACAAATATTAAATAAGATAAAGAAAATTTAGCTAGGGATGCATCTAACATAAATTAGCAAGCTTATATATACGATGCCTATAGTATATAAGTGATAATATACTGCGGTCATAAAACTGCACCACGAATGAGGGATGATACAAACGCCAAATTCATTTAAAATAAGATGTTGGAATATGCAAAAGATTAGCTTTTAAGCGCAATCAAATGGCGCCGAAGGAAGAAATGACATCTCAAACTCTGTATAAAAGAGTTTACGGAACAGGTTTCTTACTCGGAAATCGTGTTGAATGTTTTATGTTTGTGAGAAAAAAAAGAGGTATTATACCTCGTATACGAAGGAGAAATGGCTTCCAGCACATGTTGGAATTCGAGAGTGGTGGAAAAGTAGACTTCCGCCACTAAGGCTTGAGGAAAGACATGCATGGCATCAGATTGGCTTTAAAGGATTATACAGCCACATCAAGAAACTTTAGCCAGAAAGTTGGCTAGCTTGCAGAACGACGAGTATCTGCGATGACGCCTGGAGCAGCATGCAGTGCCTGCACGGCAACAATTACTGCGGCTTCCTTTGACATTGCAGCATAGAGACGTGTGGTGACAATGGTACACCCAAAGTTAAAAGAGCAGAATGCAAGCACACTGCTTGCATTTGACTTCGTTGTACGGGCCCTACACCTACACCTGGTGTGATGGTGTGGGCAGACATTGAGTGCACGACACGAACATCTTTTGTTCGCGTCGTCGATAATTTGAACAGCCAGCGATACGTTTCTCAGATCTTAAGGTCTGTGGTTGTGCCCTATCTTCGAGGTTTCAGATAATCATTTTTCAACAAAAAACGTAAGGCCAGAAGTTGACCATCATATTCTTATCTACCATGACACAGAAAATGTTCATCTGTTGCCATGGCTAGCACGTTATCCAGAACTCTTACCATTGAAAACATCTATTCATGGACAGTATAGAAACTGGGACGTCACTGCTCTCCTACCGCTGCAATTAATGAAGTGTGGTACAGACTTAAAATTGCATGGAATGACTTGCCTGTATCTATCATCCAAGCCCAATCAGGTTGGAGTCGTTTTCGTTTCCAGAGCCGGCAGCCGTATGTACTAATTTCGGACCATGTATATTCGCATATTGTCTACAAATCTAAATTTAATCATTTTCTTTTTCTACTATGCTGTCTAAGTATAATAAGTAAAGCTTTATTACCGGCTTCCTTTCCTGGTGTTGCGGTTTTATTGGCCAAAAGTGCATTGCAAATTTAGCCCACTTACCATTAAAATAGGGGAAAAAATAAATAAACCCGAAAATAATGATATTCAATTTCCTAACTACTTATTCTGTATTCTGAACTTATACTACTGTTATATCAATTATTTTCTATCAGTTCAAACCTGAGAATTTAAATCCATTTTTGATGTTATTTTCAACGCTTAGTTATTTTCAGAAGACAGATTCTCTGATTTGGTTATTTTCCATTGGAGCACTGTAAAAGATAATGATGGCAGTCAGTAGCTCAAAACTTGAGCCATTAAGCATAAACTCTAAATCTAGACAGCAAATATCGAATAATGGTGTGCTGACACATTTACTGTTCCACTTATTCTAAATTATGAATACTCTTTGTGAACGTCCAAACTCAGAATATCTGATCATTTATTAGAAGCCTTTGTCTGTGAGTTACAAACAAGGACTTCATTACCAACCAAATATTAGAAGATGGCTGCAACTCCGTATTATGTTTCTCTTCCTTTTGGTTTCTTAATTAGAAACTAGCCTTCAATCACAGAAGGGGATAGTACAATTCCTCTTTCTGAGTTGCTGTTTCTATATAAGTAGAGTATCATATCTGTTAATTCCATATGCAATTGTAAGAAATTACTTAGATAAAAAGGCTAAATTTTATTTTTAAAAAGTTAATAATATAGAGGTGGAATTTAACAACTTAATAGAAGATATATTTTTGAAGTTTCCATATTTAATAATAGATACAAATGATATTTTTAAGAGTTATTTTTTAAATATTTGAAGCATTTATTTTGATTTTATCTTTTACATAGGAAATGATTTTATATGATTTATATAAGATTTTTTTTATATGGGAAATACTTCAAAATTTTTACCAATTATGTTTTCATTTTATCTTTTGCTATGACAGTCTAGACAAGGAAATTTCACAAATCTTAAGTTCTGTTCTGAAGTGTATTAAAAAGCAATGAGATATGAACCATTTTTGAAACATTTCTCGTGGTCCTTTACATTTTATTTTTGAGTTGATCTTATACTCAATGTAATTCCTGACTCTAATCGATTATAATTACAAACAATTTTGTTGTGTAGAGGACTTTAAGACTCACGAAAAACAATACACTGAATTGAAAAAAAAAAGTCTCCCCTCCCCCTTTCTGTTAAAAATACCAGTTAAATTAACAGAATTTTAAGCTTTGTGAAAGAGATAATTATCTTTTAAATTTTTTTTTCTACATGTGAGGCTTTGAAACTTTATTTGACGTAATATAATTAATATACGTAAAGAATGGAATGAATTAAGAAACTTACATCTCTTTCCCAGGAATTATTTTTTACTGCAGTTCCATTCATTTCTCCGGTTATATAAAAATATAAAAATCTAAATTCAATTATTGCCTTATGTTTGGATGAGTATTCAACATTCAATTAATACCCAATACCTCTAATTAAAATCCAATTGAACTAGTTAATATACATGCAATATTAAAAAAGTTTCATAAATAACATTAAACATCTTGTCGATTAATTTATTATTCACCGAACAACAAATTATGATTTCTGTGGTTATTAACCATCAAGAGCTGAAATGCAGGATTATTCGAATATTCTATCAAAATTACATAATTACAATTCGTTTCGAAAAAAGAATAATTCAATTACTAAAAATAAGGCATTTTTATGAAACTTTTTTTCTTTCTCTGTATATAATTTTCCGTCTAATACAGTACAGACTTATCACACTGTATTAAAATCAGCGAAGGAGCCTTACGTAAGTTAATTGAAAGCTTGATTGAATCTTAAGTGGCTTAAAAATATAAAGAGCGGATAGTAATGCGAACCGAATTTCTCATTATTTATCTTAAAAGCTAAGAAATTGATTTCAGGAGTTCTTTTTTCCTTTTGAAGGACAAAAAAGCAGAATTCAAATATTCTAGGCGTTGTTATTAATTTAAAGTCTGCATTTTTATAATACTTGAAAAGTAAATTGATCTCGATAACTGAGAATATAGCTTTAAAAACGGTTTCCATTATTTTCAGAGATTTATTCTCTCAGTTATTTTATGCACAAATGTCTTTCTTAATCTGCGTAAAAATAGAATTAATCAACGTTGACAGCATGTGAATAAAAAACGAAAGAGAAGCATTTCATTTGAAATGTATTTGCTGATCCTCTTATTTGCTTAAGTATTTTTATTTAGAGTAAACCTGGAGTGTTTAGAGGGTGGAAAAATATATAAAAAAGCGCGCAAACTAACTACTCAAATAGAAAGGTGGTAAACAATAGTGAGCTGAAATGCACACGCAAACCGGGGAATAAAATACCATTTGCCAGATTAAAAATCCATTTCCCAAAGCATTTGTAGAAGATAAATTCTGATTTTTAAAAAGCTAAATAGCATTAGGCCTTTTATTAATGGGATAATTTACTATCTAAATTATGAGGACTGAGACTTTTGTATGTTGATTTGAATACCTACGTTAGCAAAATACGCACATTATAGTAAGCATTCCAGTAATTGCTCAGGTTAAGCGAAATTACGATCATAAATGAAGAGATAATCACTTGCTTAGTTGAAATAACATCTGGATTTCGTATCTGAATTGTAGCCAGAAGGCAATTGATTAATTAATTCCAGATTTTCTGGGTAACTAGTGCAATCAACACCTTCTCCTACTCAATAAGGGTTCAGCATTGATCTTGATGTCAGGAAATGTATGCATACCTTGAATAACATTTTACGGATTAACTAGAACGGTTCAGTATAAAAAGATCTTTTGGAACATTTTTTTAAAAAATTACAAATAAATGATTTAATTTAATTCTATTTGATCTATTGTGTGTGTTTATTGAGTTTCTATTAAAGTTCATATGTATTATGCTTTCCTAAATTGAGTTATAACTGATTGCTGTAAATAAGTATTAAGGTATTTATTGCATAATACATGTTTCTGGCTCGAAATTCTGTTGCATTAATAACGAAAGCGTTCGCTTTTAAATTTAGAACATAATTTACGTGTTAACAATGCATTTACATTTATTTTATTATTTTACACAGACAACATTTACATTTATGCGTAAGAATAATTTAATATCCTTGCGTTATAAATTTTGAAATGTGAGAAATTAATAAGATTAGCTCTATTAAAGTTTATAGGAATTAATTTATTACCATAAATGACTATATACGTATATAGTCATATATTATATGCATATTTTTTACGTCTTTTTATAATGGTAAATGAGAAGCAAATAATTCTGCATTCATAAGAAACTGATAAGAAAAGATATATTTACGAATTATGCCACAAAGTTGACAGAAATATTGTAAACAGGGCATGAAAAACTCTTCAAAATATTTTAACCAAACATTTTATTCATAATATAGCTATAAAGTGTTATCTGCATTCTTCTATTTTATTTAACACATGCATGTATTTCTAACAAAGAGAATTAATATGAGAAATGCAGAAAATCTCAGAAGAGGTTTATATTTTTGCCTTAGATGTCTTGAACAACAGAATTTGGAGAAGCAGTATATTGACGGTTGTTTACTCGTAGAATGTTATCAAAACAGATTTTTTTAAAATTTAAAGACCAATTCAATACAGTTTAATTTTGTTTGAAGGAAGTATCATACCACTGACTGACAAACTCAAAAGCGCAATTTATTTCTATGTGTTTAAAACTTTTTATTAAAAAATAAGTATAGCCACACACACCAGAACTTACAAATATTGAAACATGAAATTTACAGCACGAAATAAAATCAAAGCGGTCGATCGAAGTATCGATCATGTATTTTGGAATATTATATTTTTACTATTCTCTTTTCTCAATAATTTTTAATCTCAATAATTGATTTAAAAAATGTAAATTTTACAATGAAGCAATAGAGCTATTTTAAAGAAAGATTTACGGTTGCTTAGAACTAAAATCTATTTAGAGCTAGCTACTCGATCGCTGTCGGTGATGGACTTAAGAATTCTGAATCGTGTGGTCAAGTGAATATGAATATACCTGAGCAGTTACTTTAAATTGCCCTCTTCCCGAAAACAAGAGGACACTGAAGCTTATTTAAAATTTAAAATTAACTTCAAGCCCCGTTATTCCTTTGGGAAGTTAAGATATGAACTCATGACTGAAACATAACCTTACTAGCTCAGTACTCACGTAAGGGAAGTAAATTTTGGCTCTTATAAACTGCATTTTGTACCCACAATATGTTACGGCGCATATAACTAACTTATTTCTAAGTCTTTGAGTGGTTGGTTGGTTCCCTTTTCCGCATATCATAGGGTCGTTCCATATCAAGCATCTATAATTCAAAACCAAATAAGAGCTAAAAAAATAAAGTTTCAGCTTACGCAAGCCGAAAGAAATTAAGTTAAATAAATAGGTTTCTTCCGAAAATAATTACGTTAGTAAAATAAATGATATAAGGAGAAAGTAATGCTTTCTCTCTTTTACTACCATTCCTATTTCGGGTGAAATCTTTTTCGCAATGCTTATTTTTAAAATCAAACTGTAGAAGAATGTTATATATATATATATAATAATTTTTAATCTAATAGATTTATTTTATTTCATATGAGGAAATAATTGTTCTCACCGATGAGAGTTTATTTTCAAATGAAAAATTTCTGTGAGTATTAGTTTTTTAAATTAAACTACCAAATACTTAAAAAAATTGGAAAGCTGAATTGGTTGTTAGTGATAATTAGTATTCATTTCTAAATTTTTTTTATGAAGGAAAGCAATAAAAATTTAATTTTTTTTGTCTACGATTATATTGTCTTGGACCACAAAATTGTACGCTGTGAACTGCGAGATGAGCATGTTTGCCCGGATAACACTTGCCATTCCTTATAGCTGTTATTGATTCAGTTTTAACCAAAAATTCGTCAATTATCTATAAGAAATATATTTAATAGTCATAACTCAATAGTTAATTTAAATGTTCAATAAAATGAAGGTATTTGAAAAAGATGATGGTAAAAACCCTGTATTTAATTAAGCATAGAACATTGTTCATTTTTAATGTCTAGCACCTTTATCTGAGACTTTTGGTAAAATCCAGGAAGGAGAGATCTTGAACTAATTTGAAAACATTAAAATACTAAAATTATTTCTTGATTTCTCGATAATTTCCATACATATTCTTCCATTGTTAATTATAAAATTTTCGAATTTTTTTAAAAATTCTGCATTTTTCCTAACTGGGACAGACAAGTATGATAAAACTGCTTGGTTCTGATCAATGTATGATAAAGTATACACAATTAGGGAGCATTTTAAAATTTTAGAAAGAATAATTATTCCAAATATGTTAGCAAAAACAGCTGATATTTAAAGGAGACAAATTAATATTTCTTAAAAAAAAGCAATATATATAACATGAAAGTAAGCACTTTTGATAGTTAATCATCTTTACAATCTTAACTTCTAAAATAATTTGTGTGCTTATAACAATGTAATTTATTCTTAAAACATATTTAACCTAAATTGGAAAATTAAAGTAAAAGGAAACATACCTTCAAACATTATGCAATGATGAATAGCCATTTTCCAACGAATTCGATCCACTTTCACTCAAACTAGCTAACCCTCTTTTCTCTGTTTGAAAAAAAGAGAAACATTTTATAATTGTTTGAACATAAAAGTAATAAATGTAGTTTACCGTTTTATTTGAAGGGATAGTTAATTATTACACATAAAAACTTTTTGCTTTATTCGTAGAGCTCCTGAAATTAAAAAACAATTTTGTTTTGCCATAAATTAATTAAGTCCAGTTAAACTTTCAAAACAACAGTTAATTTACTTAAACACTAATGAAATAATTTTTCATTATTTTGTTCGTTACGTTCATGTAAACAACTACATTTTGAAAAGTAAAAAGTATTATTTGTTGTAAATTTTATTACAAATGTGAAAATATATAAAAAAAGGCACTTAAAATACTATTGAAATACATTACATTTATTATAGATTTTTGACGACTGTAGCTTTATAAAAAACATTTGAAAAGTGCAGTTAAATAAAATAAAAGCAGTTATGGCGCAAAAGTAAAAGGGGAAAAGGCTTTGTATTTCCCCATTGCCGCTTTAGCATTGTGAAATAGCTTTGGCTTGTACAAGATTTCTCAAAAATTTTGTTTCTCTAGATTGGTTTTAATTCCCATTTTTAGAAGTTCTTGACATTTTCTAACTAATATTAAAACTACATCCGATGTTAAGCAATGAGCTTTATTGTAAAAGAAAAATATTTGATATTATTTTAAATTCCCAAATGTAACCTTAAGTTCAATTTCTAATTTTATTTTCACTACAGAGACAGATATAAATTATATTGAATCTTGCCTTGAAATCTATATGATTGAGTATGTAAAATCAAGCAAGTCAATAATTAAAAATAAAATAATTTAAAAAAAGGCATTTGAAATCAAGAACTTTTACTACTTATCATGACGGTATGAAATAAAATGACCTAAAATGTTTAAGAAAACGACCAGTAATATCTTAAAACGTGAAAAAATAATAAATGCATTTAGGTGATCAAATAATAATAAAAAAATTGTAATCACTTTCATAAGTGAAGTCAGTAGTCAATATTAAATAAAAAGTTTGAATAATTATATTAAAGTTATAATTGACAATTCTCAATTGGAATTAGTAACTGTAAAATAGAATTTATAGTTATACAATTTCTTAGACATGTGTGTAAGTAAGTACATTAAGTATTAATTATACTTTAAATAAACTGTCCATAAAATATCAAAATCCTACTCCCCCCCTTTTTTTTTAAAAAAAATAAAATAAAAGGTATAAGCTTTCAAAATTAGAGGAATAGTCTTACAATAAAAAAATAACACTGAAGAGAAAACGGTGTGAACTGAAAAATTTGATTGAATGAGGTACCGCAAAATTCTTCTGCGTTTTATAGTTTTAAAGATATCTTTGTTTTCATTATTGCTGCAAAATCTCAAAATTATGTCCCAATCTTGTCCTTGTTGCTGCTAAAAACATTTATCTTAAATTGAGACTTAAAATAGATTTTCAATCAAATTTACCTTAGAAAATTCAAGTGTATTATATTCAATGATAATATATGAATTAAAGGAAAGAAACAATACAAGATAATAATTATGAAATGAATACGCAAAGAAAAATACCGATGGAGGTTGCATTTTAAAGACTAAGATAAATTCAGATAAAATTTAAACTACTAGATACTATTCTTGATGGGGAGACATTGCGTTTTTTTATGCTTACCCATAAAAATTCTTAAGAAAAACACTGAAAAAATTCCTCAAATATAAAAATTAAAACAAAATTTCTTTAAAAAAAGTGAAATTTCCGAAAAAAGTTTTCAAAATTATATACAATGGTCCAGTATTTACATGAAGTAAGGATTATTAACTTTATAACAATTATAAAAGGTGACCCATTTGAATATTATACCCCTAACTTTCCAATCAATGCAAAAACATCCCATAAAATGTTGTTAGGCTTTTAAACTATGAGTTTGAAGACAATATTTACTGCACATTTCAAAACCAGAAAATAGATATGAGCATACACTATCTTTAGAAACAAAATCTTTTTGGGAAGTCGAAATATTGGATGACGGAGGGAATGACATCTAGAACTACCTGTCAAAGCTGTTTGGCAGGAAGCATTCAAACGGATGCTAACACACTTACGTTAGTAAGCAAGTCTGTCTTTTTCCTAACAAATGTTGTTTTCCGTACGTTTGTTCCTGTGTTAGTAAGCAATGGCGTAAATGTAGGAGGAGGTAATGTGGATCCATCAGATGAAAATCCAATTTTACTTTTGCTTCATAATAAATAAATCCATCACCATTTCACTCCTACGAGTACATGAGACTTTTTATTGTTAGTTATATAAATAAAAAAATTCGTTTTTTCCCCGCATGCGTAGGTTTTTACAGAATTCTGATACAAATTATTAAAATTCTTACTCTTGCAATCTTATTATAATATTTTTGTGGCACTCAACCATGAAAAAAGAAAAAAAAATATTCTTGATGACATTTTAACCCAGTGCTTCTCAAACTTTCAATACTGGCGCCCCCTTTTCAATCACAATTTTTATCGCGCCCCCCCTTATACATAATAATTTACTGAATGCAATAATAATGCACTTTTACGATAAAGCAACAATATTTATTATAAACCGTACAAATTCATGACATAAGTATTAAATTTTGTATATGTTACTTTTAAGCAAAAAAAAAGTTAAGTAATAGGATAATTACTAAGTTATTTTTCCTTTCTCTGATATTTAAATTGGAACATATTACAAAATGCGGTGGTTGCTTAGAAGACAAAATATAGATATCAGCTAAATATAGAAGATGAACTCAGAGGGTCAATTTCTTATCTTAAAACTCCTTTCAAAAACTTTGCTCTGTAAGACAAGCCCATGGAAGTAGCTAATAATTATTAAACTTGTTCTTAATATTTAGTATTAATTAATTAGTCATAAAATACTCTGTGCACCACTCATACATTAAAAGCAGTGTTTCTCAAACTTTCAATACTGGCGACCCAATTTTCAATCATAATTTTTGTCTCGCCCCCCTGTACAACAATAATGTATTTACTGCAATAAAAATGCACTTTGAGAGAGAGACGCTAAAGTTACAATACGATCTTAATTATAAACCGTACAAATTAATACGATAAGTATATTAAATTTTGTGTATATTTTAAGTAATATATATTTTAAGAAAAATACTTAAAATATATATTACTTAGAATTATGTTATTTTTCTTTCTCTAATTTTTAAATTGGAACAGATCGCAAAATGATGTATTTAATTAAAGATTTATTTCCTTCAGCATTCATTTCTCAAAGTACAAATGTCATTAGAAAAATAGTCTAGTCAATGTGGCTCTCTGTCATATCTATCACATCTAGCATTATAGGGTATGTTTGCGTGAGTCTGGGCAACCTATCGGTCGTCTGCGCAAAACATGTAAAAATGCTTTTCCTCGTACAATTCCAGTCAGTTTTGGTCGACTCGATACTCCTATAGCTACCGAATCTAGCTTGAATGTACATTTTTTTAATTTCCACGTTAATTGTAATTCACGGTAATTAAGTATTTACGGCAGTAGATTAAAACAATATCATACATACATTTTTAAGTCGTAAGTAAACATTCGACCATAATAAAGAATCAACAAGTACACAGACGAACGAGCATGGTTCCGAAAATTAAATCAAGGCGATCTTCTCAAAAATACTTAAATTTTGGATTTACCACTACTGAAGTAAATGATGGAAAAAAGCCCCAGCTCGATATGTGTTAAAACTTACAAATCTGTAGAACAACATGTGAAAGTTGTTTTTAAAACATGTAAAATCATTTAGCTATGTTGGCAAAGAATTTTTAAAAAGTATTTTCTGGATGAGGACAGCTTGGTAGCAAGTTACGAGTGGATTAGGGATCTATTTCAAGATACTCCAGAAGGGCTCTCAACTTCCAAAGAAGAAATCTTCATAGATTTCACATCAATGAAAAATTAAAAGGCAATTTTGTAATAAATCGCTCTTTGAATTTGGGGTAGAGGTGGATGAGGAATTATCTGTACTGAAAACAAAAGCACTTTGTATACTATTACCATTTTCAACATCCTACCTTTTTCAAAACCGGATTTTCTGCAGTGGATGCCTTAAAGACAAAATATAGATCTCAGTTAAATATAGAAAAATAACTCTTTAAGTGTCAATTTCTGATATTAAAACCTTCCTTTGAAAAACTTTTCTCTACAAGAAAAGCCCGTGGAAGTCCCTAATAATTATTAAACTTGTTCTTAATTTAGTAATAAGATTGATTGATTGAATATTAACGTCGCACTGTTCAGCTGCACGAGGGCTTTTGACGACGGACCACGTAATTTTGAACCATGGTCAAGTGACGTGGATGACACCTGAACTGGCACCCTTCTCTCCTAACTACCACTCCACACCAACGGGAAAATGTTTCAACTCTCAACAGATTTAACATGCATCGCTGCCCTACATGACGGGTCTTTAGTGGTCCTGGGCTCGAACTCGTGACAAGGCAAGCCACGATCCGATACCTATACCACTCGGCTACCGCGGCCAAATTCAGTAATAAGAAATTATTCATAAAATACCTTCTTCAGTACTGATACATCAAACGTATACTGGCTGAAACACCGACTCTTCGCACGAGTTCATTTTTTAAAAAATAAAACATTATTCTTGATATAATAGCTGAACTGTAAGGAGAGTAAAACTGTGTGCACGACATTGTATACAAAAATGTAAAATGATTTTTTTTTTTTTTTTTTAGATAAATGCTATAATTGTAAATAACTGTTTAAAAGAACTGTAATTTTAAACCTCACACAATTAGCATTTAGAATTAATGTTAAATTATGAAAAAGAATATAAAATTCCGATGAAGAATAATTGTGTTACTTTTTAACATTTAAAGCCAGTAGACTTCAAAATGTTTTAACCCGGGAGCAGGCGCGTACTCGATACTAACATTAATGGTAGGGCGGGGGACTCAGTCACCCCAATCATTTGTTTAGAATTATTTTTACTGTACACGATACAAATCGGAATTCTAGTGAATATTTTAATTTATAGAAAGTATACTTACCTTCTTTCAAGGACTATTCAATTCTTTGATGATTTGAGAAAAATCCAATAAAACTGAACTAAAATGATTCAAAAGTACAAGACCATAATAAAAGACGCAAATCAGACAATTTCAATTATCCTACAGAAATGTTAAACCAATCAATTCTTTTCCAAATATCGCAAAACTCAATTATTTACAATTTCCCTAAGCGAAAAGCAAACGCATAAAAGATGGGAGGGAACTAATATTGATAATAACCATACCATAAGATTGAAGGTCAATCAAATGATTAGCAAACGTACTATGCAGCCTGGCTGAAAAGTGAATCATGACTTCCTTTTCTTTTTCTACAACTAATGTACAGTATTTCAATAATAATTACAGTGGTGAATTGTTTATCTTCTTAGAATTTTTCTCAGGGTCTGGGTTTCGTTTTTTCTTTTAACGAGTAGTATTTTATGTTAAAACGTAATAAAAAAATCTCTCATTGAGGAAAAACAGCAAATAAAACAAAATGTTTTTTTTTTTTCTTTAATTTGGTTTTGGGATCAAAGATAGCTATTTGATGACGGAAAAAAGCCAGAAAATAAATATAAATTATGTCAGTGTTGGTGTGCGTATTTTTTTTATTATGGAAGAAAGCATTTTGTTTTACTTCTCTTTCCGGTTATTTTTTTTTAAAAAAAATCTTTAAATTTTCGATACGCTCGCGCCCCACACTTTGAGAAACACTGTTTTAACCCTTTATCTGCCGCTTTATGATTTGCTGCAGTTCGAAAAAAATAATTTTTGAATCATTATATACATTGATAAACAAAATGCTCAACTTTGGGAGCTAATTAATTAATTAAAGATATTCAACTGTAAAATTAATTATATACACTGTTCACTTAAAATAAATAGTCAAATTGTTTTCTAAGGTCTTCATTAACTTACAAAAAAAATAAGACACCTTTTGACATTAACTACTTTTTCGAAACAAAAATGACAATCTTCGCAATCCGCTGAAAACGCCATTTCTACTGTAAAACTATTAGATTTCCCCGCTAAAATACACATCATAGAACCCGTGCTGCCATATATCGGAGTGAGTGAGTGAGTAAATATTAACGTCGCACTGTTCAGCTACACGATGGCTTTTGGCGACGGACCACGTAATTTTGAACCATGATTAAGTCACGTGGGCGACCATATATCTTGGAAGAGAGGATGTAAAAGAATATTCCTGCTAAGTATCGTCAGAGTATTCGTAAAAATGGTTATTCTATGTAATTTTAAAGTGAGTGGTACTTATAAGTACTGTCGGTATAGATAAAGGATTAAAACCTTATATTGATTATATATTAATGCCACGCTTTACCTACTGGCGACTGACCTCTCAATTTGGAACAACTGTCAAGTGAGGAAGACAAAATTGAACTGGCACCTCCATTCTTCAATTAAGTGAGTGAGTGTTTGTTAACGTCGCACAAATTGGCAACACGGGTGTTATTGGCATCAGACCTCGTAATTCTGAACCCTGGACAAGTGACTAGAACGACAACCAAGCTGGCACCACTTCTCTAGACTACCAAACCTCTCCAACGGGAGGTCTTTGAGCCTTGTGACAGATTTAAGTTGCACCAGTCCCTCTACACGGTGGGTCTTCAGCGGCACAAGGGCTCGAACTCATGACACGTTCACCACGAATGTGTGACTATGACCACCTCCATTCTTCGAACTTTCCCACCAACGTGAGTTGAGCCTCGTTAAATTTAACGTATAAAAACAATTCTACACTGTGGCATTTTAGTATTTATATATATTACCTGAACTTAAGGCTGTCTTCGGTAAAAGTAAGAGAGCTTGAACTAAACGCGAAGCCCATTTTCAGACAGAAAAATGCCTCAATTTCCATAGAAAAATTTGCAATATCTTAGCTCATACCTCTGTTAACAATATAGTGTTTTTAAAAATTTCAAAATATTCCATGAATATTTTCTTTTTCGTTTTAATACGAGAAGGCGTAGCCCATTTAGCATTACGATATAGGAGAAAAAATACGAAACACATTTTATACCAGAAAAAATGAATCAACTCAGTTAAAAATGGGAAGTATGATAAAAAATGCTGCTTTCTAAAGGATAGGGAAGCCAGAATATCATAATTTTTCATTTCTTTTATATCTGAAAAAATGTTCCAAATTCAGGTCCTATTCTTTAACATTAGCCGAAAACAGCCTTAAACACGACTCGATGGAAATAAGTCGGCTATGACCACTTGGATACCGCAGCCACTTTAACACTTTAAAGACAAAAAACGCTTTTGGGAATCATAACCAACTTAGCATGCTTATTATTTTGTAGCGTAAAAAAGCTAAACAGATATGCTAAGCTCAAAACATTCACCTTCCGAATTATTTTTGATGCTTTTTAATCAATGTAATGTAATTAATGTCTAACCCTGCATATTTTAATAATTTCAAAATTATAATGTGTGTGGATGGCAATAATTCAATACAAAGCCATAAATTTTTAAATGGTTTTATAATAAACAAAGATTATATTTATATTCTATTTCTCATGAAGGATAGTTTCCTCTCTAGTTTTATGACTATTGATTTCATGAAAGAAAATATTTTATGGTTGTGAACTGCAAAGAAAACAAGGAAAAGCATTCGAAAAGAACTAGGAGGAAAAAAATCAATATATGAGAAAAAATAGACTGTTGAAACGCTATTTTTTATTATTTTCCAGCACTTATAAGTCTGCCACTTTACAGAACTTCAACGAGAATGATACAAACTTAAAAACATCACTAAGTCGCTGTCCCTCGCTAACTTAACGTTATAGAGAAGCCCAAGTAGTTGAGAAAAAGCTAATTTAAACTAAATAAAAAGTAGTCTTTTGAAAGTCACACTTATAGGTTTCAGTTGCTGAAAGAGAGTTACGAAAAGGTTTCCTTCATTATTAGATAGCTTTTAGAGTCTAAAACTTTTTTGACTACCCACACTACAATCAAGAACTTTTATAGATTCATTGTATACATTCTTTTGGTTCGAATCCAAAAGCCTTGCAGCACTGTATTCAACCGTTTTTCGAGAAACCCTATAAAAACTCTTTTTAGAAGAAAATGTTACAAAAATTAGAATAAAGCCTTGATGATGCGCGAGAGATTTTTAAGGTATTCTATACTACGTATGGAAATTTTGGTGAACTAAAAAAGATTTTTCCCTCAACTTGTAGTAAAATATAAATTCTACTTAATGTTCAAAATTTTTCTGCTTAAAAATTTCTGTAAAGAAAAGATGAATCAATCTCACTTTGATGAATTCACAAACAAACTATTATTCGTGTAAACAGGGAAGTATAATTTTAGTTTCAGGGAACTAATTTGATATCACGGGGCACGCGTCAAGTTGTTTATGTTCACCAAGATGGGTAATAACATTACTATATGGTTACCTGGATGTGTTTTTGGAATATTGCAAGTTTCCAGTACTTTTTAATTGATATTCATTATGAATGTTAATTTCTTTTGTAAATATTTTATTAATAATATAATATAAGAGAATACAATTATTATTATATATGTAATAATCGTTTAATGTTCTTAATTTATAATAATTGCTTTTTATTATATTTATTGATAAGTATTATGTTCTTTATTTATAATTATTTTTTTTTGTGATTCATTTATAATGATTATGTTCTTTATTTATAATCATTATTTTGTGATTCATTTATAATTATTATGTTATTTATTTATAATTATTACGCTACATGAGTATTCTTATTATTAATATTTATATTGCACAATACGATTATTTTACTCTTTTTTTTTAATTACTATAAAATTATATATGATTATTATACATAATAATTATTATTAAATCATACTATATGAATATTATATATAATTACTATTAAATTATATTATAAGATTATTATTATATACTACATAATATTATTAGTACATGTAAATTTTATTATATTATATTGTTATTCATTATTTATCGATTGATTTTGGTTATTCTCAATCTGTTCCTATATTCTTCTTTTGAAATATATTTCAATGTATTTCAAAACAATTTTTTAAAATTATCTTCCTGACGTTTTGATACCACTAGGTCGCCATCTTGGATTCCCTTCCACCAATAACAAGCACTGCTTGACGTCATGCCCCGTGACTAGCACCCTAATGAGTTTCCTTTTTTCGAGCCTTATATACCAAAAAGATACATTTCATAGTATAGCGTATTAATATTATAAAACTTTGTACAGATTTCTGAAGATGACAAACTTCTCACAGGCATGGAGTATTTTGCTATACTTACCGTAAAATCCGGCGTATAACGCGCACCTATAATTACAAGCTGCATTTTTTATAATTTTTAGGCATATTCGCCGTATAGCACGAACCCTCTCTTTTACGAAGAAATCTGAAATGTTGGTATACAATGCTCTTATGTTTTGAAGTTATTTATTCGAGGTATCATCTAGACTTTTGAAAAAATAGTACACTTCTAGAACTACAGCTCTTTTAGCTCTCTAAGGCATATAATTTCTTCTAAATAAAGAGTACTTCGATATGTGTAGAAGTGATAAAAAATTATGCTCATCTCTTTTGTTATTTTGAAAGGTATCGTTTTTATACCCGGCGTATAACGCGCATCCCTAAATTTCCCAATGTTACTTTTTGCGTTAGAGGTGCACGTTATACGCTGGATTTTTCTGTGCATAAAAATAAGACTAAAAATCGAGAAACAACCGTATTGCATGAAGGAAGCAAATACACTGCTGGACAATTGCTAAGGACGGATAACACTATCATCCATAGCAATCACAAAATGAAAGGAAGCAAAATGTGGAAAATTAGACTAAGTGCGGGATATTAGTAAGAAGAAGTATGAGTATGCAAATTTTTTTTTCACGTCTGTTCATCACGTGATAGCGTTCATAAGAGCTTTAAAGGTTTTGACGCGTGTGGACAGTTGTTGTTTCAAGTCAAAGTTTTACAGGAAAGATTTAATAGACGAACTTAAAATTTTTGGCATGTCTTCCCGATATCACATAGATGATTTCATGCGTGGCCGAATTATTGGAAAGATCGAAGAAGGGCGAAAAATAACAGATGTTGCCAGGGAGTTCGACATCGCTCACAGCGTTGTTTCACGGCTGTGGAAGTCATTTAAAACTACTGGAATGTGTAGTAGACGGCACAGGGGAGGTCGTGTTAGCAGTACGACGCCTGCAGAAGACAGATATATCGTCCTATCAGCAAAAAGGAACAGGCGCACCACAGCTCAGCAGGGGGCAAATCAGTTTCTTGCTGCCTCAGGAAAGCAGATCTCCCGAAAAACTGTTGCCAGACGTTTGAGGGGAGGAGGACTATACGCACGCAGACCTGTTGTGTGTGTCCCATTGACCAGACAGCACCGTACTGCCCGTTTGCAATGGTGTCGTGAGCATCATAATTGGACTGAACCGGACTGGACATGCGTACTATTCTCAGATGAGAGTAGGTTCAGTCTATCATCGGATTGTAGACGCTGTTATCGTCTGGTGTTATCGTCGTAGAGTGGTACTGTTTATCGTCCACAAAATATCCAGGAAAAGGACCGATATCCGACATGCAGTATCATGGTGTGGGCCCGCATCATGATCAATGGCTGCACGCACCTACATGTGGTTGCGAATGGGTGACGGGCCAACGATACATTGATGAAGTTCTACTTCCTCATGTTCGTCTTTTCCGTGGTGTTGTCGGTGATAAATTTGTTTTTATGGACGACAACGCAACATGTCATCGAACACTCGCTGTTCAGGATTGTCTAGACAGCGAGGGTATTTAACGTATCGTATGAGCAGCGCGTTCTCCAGATCTAAACCCCATTGAAAATGCATGGGATGCTTTGGGGAGGCAAGTTGCTGGTCGAAACTATCCTCCGTCAAACAAGAACACCCTCATCCGTGCACTCACAGAGGAATGGGATAAATTGCCTCAACAGCTGCTGGATAATGTTGTACAAAGTATGGTACGACGTGTGGAATGTTGCATCACACTCCACGGTGGACATATCCCGTACTGATACCTTTCTTTAAGGTGCCTGCTGACTTTTAGATGCATTGTTCCATTTCTCCGTACGCAGATCAAATGAACATTTTTTTCCTTTCAGATGTTTCACAGCTTTTGTACTTTCCAGAACAATAAATATTCTTTATTCTAATGTCTGAACAGTGTGGCAACTATATTTTATCCTACTAGGCCTCATGTCTCGCTTAATGTTATGCTACATAGCAATTTGTGATCCGTCCTTAGCAATTGTCCTGCAGTGTATAATATTAAAGGTACAATATATTTAAAAACTTTTATCCATACATTATTCAATATTTCAAATAAATATTAGATTATTACTTTATAAATTATTAATTACTGTTATATAAATAAACCTTGAAACAATATTGCTAAGAAAGAATACAAAAGAATTTGCAACAATATAGAAATTCTAATAACTTATAGTACTTATTTGAGTAAAAGTAAATGATCTCGAATGAATTCGAAACATTTCGACAGCTGACACTAACTTCCATGGTTTTTAATTAAATACACACGCATCACACACAGCGGCTTATCTTCTTTAAGTAAGTATATAATTCACAACCCCGACGTCCCCCGAGCGGTACTTTTCCCCGTGTGTTTGGTAAACATAGATGAGGAGCTCTCTTGCCTTCCGAAAGTACCTTTTTCTGTTTTCGACCCTTTCCCCCTGTTATTTCATTTCCTCCTTTTCTTCCTTCGATTAAAAATGTTTAGTCTAGATCAAAAATACAAGCCTTTTCGTAAATTAAGGAAGTTACGAGCAACTTGGTCAAATATGGTCCTTGTGCCAATAAAACCAACTGACCAATTAACCCATTAACTGTTAACTACGAAATATCTCGTCTCGTTAGCGTTTGTATTAAAACTGCCAGCTTACATATCTCCATTTGAGTAAGGAATTATCAAAAAAGATGAATGAAAAATTCATATAGTGCAAAGAACATATTAACTATCAATTTTTATTTTAAAATTGTAATGTAAACATTGAGATTATAATATAATAATTATTTATATATATATATGAATACATTCCAAAATTTAAACTTTTTTTTTATTGTTGTTGCTGTGCATGATGCGCTTTAAAAGCAAGGATCAACGCAAAGTGCTGGTTTATTGGACCACACTGGACAAAAATACCTAATATCCTTACGATTTTCTTTTGCTTTGTACACATTCGACATGGCTTTGTAGGTATCCTTTTTTTTCTGTGGAAGGAAGATGTTCTAAGTAATGAAAGGCAGTTGTATTTGTATCATAGTTGCTGCTTTCTCGTACATTGCTGTCGTCACCATCAAATAAACGCATAATAAATGATTCCCTAAATTGACGCACCCTTATCTTTTTATTCCCTCGATTTCTTTGGTTATAGAACGTGTATGCATTCTGCAGGAAAATTTCGAAGTAGGGAAGAGCGATTTTTTTGTATTAACAGATGATTTTCCTGTGGTCTGCTAATTATTTTACTTATCAGTTCATTTTTATTATTTTACAACTCTATTATTGCCTTATAGGTTTTTCCCAACGAGGATCATTACACGTCTGTATGGAAATCTGACATTACATTACACATCAGACTGTCGCCAGATGAAATTGGGTGACGAGTTTATAAAATAATACAAAACGAAAATAAAATCTTTGTATATGAAAATTGCTATTGGGGAAAAAAAACCACTACAAAATAACTCGTTTGTGGCACTCAGTACAGGAATTTTATTCAATGACGCCAGGCTACGAGTTATCTCGTAGAGTTTCTTTTTTTTTAAAAAAAATAATAATTACTTTTAATGCTATTACAATGTTATATTAATAACTTAATATTATTATATTTTGTAAAACTTTATGCTTTCTTTAAAATAAAACCTTGGCATCCAGGGTAAGACGTTCTAAGTTTACCTGCCAGTCAATAAGTTAACAATGTGTATCATCAACGATCTTATTCAACAGTTGTTGTTGTTGTTACTACTGCCACCTGATCGTCAAAGGCCAGATCAAGGCCCACGAAATTCATCATGGCAAAGGGCTAAGTGACGCCTATCATTAGCGGTACTTTGAGCACCATACAGATGACAGAACGATTTATCTCGGTTTCACCCCAATTTTTAGGCAGAGCACCCTGGGGGTGGTCAGGGTCCTCCCACCTATCTTCCCCTTCCACCAACCTCACTAGAGGACTTGCGGTTCGAAGGCCATTTAAGGTACCCCCATGCCGCGAAGGCACTATACATTTACAAACATCCATATCTTCTTCGGCATTCGAACCCAGGCCCAACGGCACAGCAACGTCGCTAACCAACATACCGAATGGGCGACTCGTTAAACAGTTTTGATGTTTTATCATTTTTGACTGAGTATATCCCTCGATGACTCAATTATTTGTTTTATATCTTATTCGAATGCTTTTCAAAGAATTTTTTTAAAATTATGCTTTATAGCTCTAGAAGATGATATTTAAGAAAAAAGACAGGAAAAAGATAAGAATATGTTGTTAAATAGAGCTACTGTATGTATGATGAGATGACATTGCTGTATGTGTGAGTGTGAGCAGGAAAACAAATCCTGTGAACATGGTTATAAATCAATCAACTGAATTTTTTTTTAAAAAGCTGGTGCATGTTTGAGAAATAAATCTAGTATTTGATCTCTCTGTTCAACGAAAAATTGGTATCGGGCCAATTAATATTGGTTACAGAATGATCATCTGATACTTTAGCTCTTTAGTCTTTGTGAGTTAGTTATGCATTACATGCTGCAGTTTTTGTAAATTACATACAAAAGTCTTAGGCGTTATCGAATCACAAAAACCAGAAACTTTGCTCACCAGGTCATTTGTTTACGAGCCAAACTACAAGGAGGGTTGTCTAAATGAAATTGATAGATATAAGATTAGGTGCTGGAATGTTTGAAAATAGGTGTCTGTGAAGAATTAAGAATTTGTATCAAATCAGTTTCCATTGTAAGATATGATTAAGACAATAATTTTATTCCTTCTGCAATGAATTACCTTTATAATCTACACGCATATCACAATAGAACATAACTGACACGTAGCGTACATAACGCAGAAACAAATAACTGTTTGCAAACTAATATTAAAACACATATTGACGCACATGAAATTTAAATAAGAATAAATGTTAATTAAGTTTGCTTTTGATACTAATCTGAATAGGTATAATATCAGATACGAAACAAAAAAATACTTAGTATTTTTAAACATTCTTTAGCGTGTTTCCCTCGATGCAAGTATCATAATTTTTTATTGTTTTATAAGTTTTACATCAGTTTTTGTACACATCTTTTCCCATTACATTTGAGCTAATTATCTTTTGAAAGTTATGTAAATGAAAACAATACAAATCTAATATGAATATTTAATTTAAATGTTTGTAAATAATCATACAGAGAAATTATGAAAATGTAAAAATTTCTCCCTGCGTTTATATTATATTCTAGAAATCCCAGATTATAATGTTTATAAAAAAAAGCACGGGAAAACTTCTTTCAAAATCCGTTGAATTCTGAATATAAAGGATTTCAGTTTATTTTTTAGAAGCCTTTACAAATAACCCAAGGCAAAAAAAAAATAATCCCGTTAAACCCTTTATATTTTACAATGGGCCTCATATATAAAAGTACAATATACACTCGAATACGAAAAGGCGTTACTTTTTGTGACTTTTTGAATTTCTTGAATAAAAAAGACGCCATTTAAAAAAAACTTGAGGCAATTCATTAAATAATATTTTTTTTCTATCTTTAAGCGCGTTCATAAAATGTTACAAACGATTGCGGCCGGAGAACCTCTAAATAATCGTCAATAGCCAGCTGCGGTTGGGAACAATAATACTATCAATTTGTAAATTGCCAAACACATATTACATAAACCAAGAAAGATCAATTTTATGAATATATACACAGCTGTTTCAAATACAAAATGTTATTCTGTTTCTGAAAAATATTCATCATGATTAATGTATGATAAATAGATTAAAAAATTATTCTCTTTGAGAAAAGTGTTAGGTAAACTAACCAGTCTTTATAAAATTAAAATTTTCAAAGCTTTAGCTTTATTGAATGTTTTTAAATATGAAAATAAAACTATGTGTATTATCAATTATATTCACATAAAATTAATGTGTGTTCAGAGAATTTTACATTATTACATAGCAATTTATGGTATAAACTCAAACAAAGTTAAGTTAAATCATTATAATATTTGAATAATAAGTAAATTTTTATAATAAATAAATTATAATAATTTAAATGTGTTTGAATTAAAATTGTATCTTGATTTACTATTGTAACTAGTGCATGGGTCCTCAGTATCATTTCTTTTTTTCTGAAAATGAATAAATTGATAATTTATCAAAATATTCACCATATTGGTTTCAGAAATAAATTCTTTATGGATGCAAAACATTTAAATAAGTACACAAATTCATCATTCAATACATTTTTACTCATAATACATAAATTACAAGACAATTTGCTTTAAACCATGAATATATTTCATCGAAGGTACAAAGATGATACAAAATAAAATTTTACTTTGATTCATATTAAAATATATATATATATATATATATATATATATATATATATATATATATATATATATATATAAAAATAATAAAAATAAGTTTAATATTTCAGGATGCAGTATATATATTTTTCTTGATGTTTTTACAGATATTGACAAATAAATGTATTTAATATGAGTTTAAAACAAAAAAAGGGTCAAAATTGTATTAATAAAAAGCACATCTTTTTAAAAAAAATACATTTGTTTAATTATTTATAGAACCAAAAAACAGAAGAAAACTGACGGAAATTACTTTTTTAACGTAAAAATAACACAAAGCAAGCAGAAATTACATTCCATATCTTTAGTACAAGCAAACCCAAAAAAATTAATATAACAAGCGTGCTCTATGATTTACGAATAAACACATCGAATTTATTCGAAAATATTAACTTACATATTGTGTCACCGATCAATGAAAAGTTTTATTTCTGCTAGATATACACATTTCGGCTCAATAAATGTGTGCTTATTTTGAAAACGCTCCTTCTTTCCGTTGCACGGATTGAATTTGACGCTCTCTTTTTAATTCAAAAATAACGGTGATCATAATCATCTTCAAGGACAACGCCATCTACCCAGAACATTCTAAAATTAAATGCAAATCGATTTATATGGGACCAGCGCAATAAATTCTTTGCAGACTCATTTGGATTCAGGCAGATTCGGAATTATTTATATGTGCAACATATTTCTAATTTGTGGGAAGATCGTAAAAAAGACTACGCTTGAATACAAGGTTTGAATAAACAGCAATAGAATTATTGTCATCATCAACAATATCATATTTTTTAGTAAAGTGTCTCCCTTTTCAGAAAAAATTGTATTTGAATAATTTTTAAACTAATAATGCATTTTTCTAATTAATGATGAAGATATATTCTTCATATCAGAGACATTTATTTACTTGGAATGTTCTGTGCAAATTGACAGTTAGTTTTGGAAATATATATATATATATATATATATATATATATATATATATATATATATATATATATATATGTATGTATATATATATATGTATATATATATATATATATATATATATATATATATATATATATAAAGATACTATTTATTTTGCTGTCAATTTGCTCGGACTCAATGAAAGTAATTTAATGTAATGTTTCATCTAATTACCAAATAATCATTAGGATGAGTGAGGGAGAGTTATATTAACGTTGCACTATAAAGCAAAGGACCTCGTAATTTTGAACCTTGGTCAAGTGATGAGGACGACACCAGAGCTGGCATCACCTCTCCAAGCTACAATATCACGCCAACGAGAGGACTTGGAGACTCGTTAGATTTAACGTGTCTTGGTCCCCTCTACATGGTGGGTCTTAAGTGGCACCAGGATTCACACCCACGACACATCGGCCACAAGTTCCGACCATAACCGTGCCTAGAAATGATCATTAGGTAAAATTTCTCAAATTACGGAATGATAGAGAAATAGGTCCGGAGTTCAAATCCCGGCTGGGTAGGATTGATTCAGCTTTTCAACCCTTCAGCGGGTAGATAAATGAGTACCATGCTTGCTTGGGAACTAAACACTGGGAGTTTCATGTCAGAGTGACCCCCTGGCCGGAACATCTGCTCATGAATTTCAGTGCCCAAGGTCACATGAAACTGAGATGGAAAGATGAAGCATTGGCCCGTCGTGGGCTGTTGCGTCACTGAATTTAAAGGCTTTTTTAGAGTATATTACTATAGAATAAACAGAAATCGAATTGAATGTTTATTTTTGAGTAATTGTTATCACACTTGAAAACAAAGCGGAATACATATTCGCATTACTACACAAAGTCCTATTTGATTCGTTGTTATTTAAAAGTAGTTTGAAAATAGAGAAAAAATAAATGATGAATTTCAAAATCACCAATCTAAAATTTCGTAAATAATACTACTTTGAGCCAGTAAGCTTATTCTTTATCTACAGAACAATAAGAAAAAATAAAACAAGGTATATTCTGATCACTTAGTAACCGCGCTTTGGAAGAAAAAAGAAGTCTGTTCTCTTTCTAAATTTTTGCATTTCTAAATTTTGCTTGAGAATAATATTTGACTAATATTTCTAAAGATGACAAACCAAGTAGATTGATTAATGCCCTATCAATTCTTGATCCCCAATTCTTAGTCCAATGAAAGTAGGAGCTTTTCTTCACGCAACTAAAACGATTAAATTGAAATGAGAATATTTTGATAGATTATTTAGCTATCGTGTGTGTGTGTGTGTGTGTCAATTTAAAAGATGGTTTGAGTTTCGATAATAGTCACACAAAAAGGCATATACGCTTTATGTAAACAAGCGTATGTAATTGTTTAAAAATAATCTAAATGCCACAAAAAATTATTTCTCATTCGGAATATTACAACAGCCAACTATTTATGGCCACAACTCACGATGGAGATTTAAAACATTTTAAAAGTGTTATTTATGCCTAATGAGAATTTTAAAAAAGAGTTAAAGGATATATTTTCAGGAATAATAATAAAAATCTTTATATTATAACAATTTTATATACAGAGTATGTTAACCTTACGTTATATTAGTTTTGTATATATATATATATATATTATATATATATATGTATACAAGTATAGCACCTATTCACTATTCGTACCACTCTATTAGTGTATTATTCAGTACTTGAAAACCCGCCGTGCATAAGGGAAGAGCTGAAAATATAAACACTTTCAATTAAATGCAATTCTTTCTGGTTAAAATTAAATAATTCAACTCTTTTACATATTATTTATAAAGGAAGAATGCCTCAAAAAAGTGTAAAATGTTTAAAATATAATCATAATTTTAAAAATTATAAGCATATGAAAATAAGAAACATTTCTGCAAGAAATATTAATTAAGTTTTACGTTGCACGTGATATTTTCTAAATAAGTTGCTCTAATTACCAGCAATAAGTTGATTTATAAAGTTAAATGTATCTTGATTACACTGTAGTTAGAAGCTGTAGCTTACACTGTAAATAGAATAATAAATAATATTTTTTAAAAAATAAAAAAAAGATTAAATTTTTAAAATTTTTGTAAAAATGTTAATATTTTTAAATATTTTGAAATACAAAAAGGATAGATAATACTAAAAATTAGGTAGGGTTTAAAGAATATGATGTATTTTGTGATTCTCTAAAGTTTTTTACATCAAAGACTACTATTTTAGAAAATAGCATGCGCAACGTAAAATTTACTTAATATTTATTATATAGATATGTTTCTCATTTTCATATGCTTATAATTTGTAAAATTATTATATTTTAAACATTTTGCACTTTTTTGAAACCTTATTCTATTATAAATAATATGCAAAATAATCGAATTATTTAATTGTAATTTCAAAGAATTATATCCATTTGAAAATTGTTTATATATATTTTCAGCTCTCGAGACAAAATTAACACCCCTGAGACATTGTAAAGGAAACGCAAAATCTAACACGAGTCAAAGTCTTCATATTGGTGTGGTGTGGAAATATAGGGTACCACTTAGGGTGTTGTCACTGGACTATGGTTCAAAATTACGAGGTCCGTCGCCAATAGCTCTTGTGTTGTCTTAAAATGAAAGGTTAATAAAAATCAAATTAAAAGCAGAAGAATAATTTCGCTGCATTAGTTAATGATTTCTCAAAAAACCATGGAATATTTCGTCTGATGACCTTCACACATTCAATCAAGATAAATAAAGTTCTAATAAAAACAAGAAATAAAATGAATTTATTGCAAGTTTTCCTTCTGACGCTTCTATTCAAAACTTTCACAAATAAGTTGAAACATCGTTTTGAGGTTGAAGAATCTTTTTTACCTTTCTTTACAAATCCCCAGATATATTTCTTCACCGGAATCATTTGGATTTTGCTTCATGCTATTGTTTTGCTTTTTATTTCTATGATTTTTATTTCTATGAGTTGATAAACCATGGTTTATCAACTCAAGTTTTATTATAAAAAATATTTGATGCACTCTGCTGTTGGTATTTCGAATTCAGTTAAAGAATATACCTGTTATCGTTTAAAGCCGTCATTCCCAACGTGGGGCATGGGCAGGACGTGCACCCTTCGGTTGACTATACCAAAGACCTTGGGGGTAATTCGAGAATGAGTTATTAACAGTGAATTGTTTTCTAGTGAGTCTGTGGATGTGAATGTTTCTCTTAATGCATACATAAAAATATTTGTATGTACATGTGTAATTGGTACACAAGATGTTTCCTGTTTCCCTAGTCACGTGTCTTGGTCGACCAAGAAGAGGGCGGGACTCATGTCGTCAGAAGAGCTAATGTTTTCTTGGCCAATCAGCGTGCGTGACATTCAGTTTTCTTCTGAGCTTGCTTACGTTTAGCCCTGTGTCCACCATAATGCCGTGTTGCTCTGTATTTGTTTATTAATAATATGTGACTCATGTGTGAATTACTGTGCTATATTACACTTTGGGAAACTAAAGAAAAGGAATGTCTTATTATTATTTTTTTTATTTATATATCAATTGAACTCAGCAATTATGTAAATTTGCAGTATCTTGCATTTATACCAAGCACGCTAAAACTGGACTGTCTCTACAATATTTAGTTTTCGTTGATATTCATATTCCTTATTCAGAAATATTTGTCTTGGATGGCCTACTTCCTTAATTAATTATAATTTTATTTATTTTAGTCACAAACCCTATGAATAAAATGAGAAGTGCAAGTAAAAAAATTCATAATTTAAAATTGAAATTCATACCCGCTATGCATGATGAACGGTCATCTTTCTGCTTCTTATGCCAACAATGCTTGACCAACGAATCAATGAAACCAGGTCTTCTTAAGTAGCATTTGAAGTCGAAACATAGCGCGTATGTAAATTCAGATTTAAATTGCTTTAAGTATTTAAAGGAGAAGTTTGCAAAAAGATCAACAATACAGTCTCGGTTTAATACACAAACTGTTTGCATCAATCGTACTCTTGAGGGTAGTTATGAGATATCTTTACTCATTGCCAAATGGGGAAAAATTCTACTATAGGCGAGGATTTAATAAAACCATCAATATCAGCATTTCTTAAAACAGTCCTGGAAAGGGATGACAACGCTGTTAAAACCATGCCACTCAGTAACATTACTGTTAATAGAAGACTAGATGAAATGAGTGATGGTATTGAAACATAACTTGCTGAAAAGTTGAAATCCAGATATTTCTCACAGCAAATGGATGAATCAACTCTGAGAGACAGTCAGGTCGTATTGTTAGTATATATGCCAAATATATTGATAAATGTGAATTTGCTGAAGAAATTGTATTCTGTAAATCATTAGAAACCACCACTTACGCTTCAATAATATACCAATAGAAAACATAACATCTTGTGCTGCAGATGGTGCTCATGATGGGTAAAAAAAAAAAAAAGAGAAAAGAAAGCTGCTTAAGATTGATGAAAGATTAGAATCCAGAAATGATTCTTGTGCACTGTGTTATTCATAGAGAGAACTTAGTGGCCAAAAATATTACTCCTGTTCTTAATGAGGGTACTACGCTCTGTAAGAAAATGTATCAATTATATCAAAGCTAATGCAAAATGCGAGCGTCTCTTCCGACAATTTTGTGAAAATGAAAATGCAGGCTATGTGAGACTTTCACTTCACACTGAGGTAAGGTGGCTCTCAAAGGGGAATTGCTTGAAAAGATTCATGTATTTATATGGTGTTCTTAGTGACTTTTTAAGTGACAAGCCTGAAATGAAGCACAATAAAAACTGTTGATGGTAAAGCATTTGTGAGTTATTTAACAGATATTTTTGAAAAACTAAGTCTGTTGAATAAACAACTTCAAGGATCAAATAAAACTCTGGTGGATGCAAAGACGAAGATATTTGCCTTCGTTACATTTATTGAGGTATTTCAAAAAATATTTCTCACAAACGTTGTGACCAGTTTTATTGGCTAAAAAACTGTGAGGTGACTAATGCTGCTGTACTTGTCATTGTGGATCATTTGAAAACAATGACATCTGATTTAAAAGAACTATTTTCTGATGTAAAACAAATTGATTTTCCAACATGAGTGACGCATCCAATGCTAGTGGATATATCTGATATTTCGATGCAGTACAAAGAAGAACTCTCAGAAATGCAAAATAATGAGTCTATTAAAACTTTATTTTATATAAAAAGAGTAGGAGTGATGGCATGGCTTTGTGATGAGACAAACTAAATCCCCACATTCAACCAAGTTTGCAAAAAAATTGTTGTTACCCTTCCCATCTTCATATTTAGCTGAATGTGGCTTTAGTGCTGTCAATGATTTGTTATCGAAGAAAAGAAATCGACTTGATATCACTAAACGAGGAGACTTGAGATTTAAGCCGACTAACTTGGAGCCTGATTTAAAATCTCTCTGTCGCTGACATGACGCATCAGGATCTCACTAACAGAAATTTTTACGTGAGTTCATTTTTTATTTTCATTATTATTAGTTCAATAATGAAAATGATCCAAGTATTTCAGAATAATGTTTCATTCAAATATTTGCTATTTCTGCATTTCAGTTCTCTATTATATGTTTGGAAACTTTATTTATTTAACTGTTCTTTCATTTTTTTATTTTTCTCTTTCACGGAAGACTTATTCTTTGGAAGCTTGTTTCGATACCAAGTTAATAGCCTTTTAAGATTCCTTCAGGTTAATAACCTTAAAATTTTGAATAACAAAATTTAAATATCACGAGGTGGAGGGGGGCATCAGAATTTTAGAAATGCATAGGTGGGGCATGGCCCAAAATTGGTTGGAAACCATTGGTTTACAGCATTCTGTTGAAATGCATTTACTTAAGTGAGCAAAAGTTCTTTCACGCTATTAGGCCTTTTTGTATTGCTTGAACAAACATTTTAATTGATTGAGTAAATGCTGAGAGATATAGTACTGTAAATTTTGCATTAATACATCTACTATAGATTATAATTCATTAGAATCGGCTCATTATAATCAATTACAATTGATTATAATTCATTGCAATCGATTACAATTCATCATATTACCGATTAAACTCCATCCTTTTTTTCTTAATAATTTTTGTTCCCAAAAAGTTAAAATAGTATTTATCGTCAAATATAATTTATAAACCTACATATTTTTTAAAAAACTTTACAGACGACATTTCTTCATTAAAAAGAAAAAAATCTTGATATCGAAAGCAAATCCTGGAAGGAGGAAAAAAGTGCAGTGATTTCATTTTTGACAAACATACATGTAAACCAAAAACAGAGTGTAAATATTTTAAAGAATAATAACTGTATTGGAACTAGTAGTATTGCCTTTAAAGTAAAAACAAATTGTTGGAGTAAAGCCCCCTGGATTAACAAATTTTGTAAAGCAAGGCAAAATAATTAAACAGAAAAGTAGGAATCTTTCAGTCTCGTTTCAAATGGTTTCTGACAGAGAAAAATGCATAGAAACTTAACAGTTAAATGATTCAATATCCATTCACTATACTAAGTGTTTGAGCTGTAAATAATTATCCAGCTTCAAAAATGGTTTGAGAATAGAGTGTAAACCTTGGTAGGTAGAGAAATACTTATAAATACTAAATAATTTGATAGTTAACAGATTATTTGATTTTTGATATTTAATAAACATGCTTCTACCTAAAAGAGCAAAATTATTCTTATATTATTATGGAATAATTAGATAGCGCTTTGAGACACATTCACTTCTCAATAAAAGAATGAACTCAGCAATCACAAGTAAATATCTATTTTCTTTGAAATAATGTGCAAATAATCCAAAATTTCGTTTTTGTTTTCTTTGTAGTTATTATTGTCTCATAGCATGGAATGTTAATCGCTAACTGGGGAAAATATAAGAAAATCTCACTAGAAAAATAACTGGACAAACCGTAATAGTATCAAACTGACATTGTCAAAGTTCCTTGGCTAACAAGTAGATCAGTTAAAATGATAATAATCAAATAAAATGATTGAACTATTTTATTATTTTGCATAATTTACAATAATGGTGAAAAAAAGTCATTTATGGAAGATTTCGAGATCAATATTAAATATTGTTCTTAAAATTTCAAAGAACTTACCAAAACTATCCTCAAATGTTAAAGAAAAGGATATAAATTTGCACATTTTTAGCACCGAAAATTGACACAGCCTTAGAATTACAATGGGGCATTAATATTCTATAGAAAATAGGGTACCCATTTTATAATACCCCTCATTTCGATCAAATGACGTGGCCGCGGTAGCCGAGTGGTATAGGTATCGGACCGTGGCTTGCCTGGTCACGAGTTAGAGCCCAGTACCAGTAAAGATCCGCCGTGTAGGGCAGCGATGCACGTTAAATCTGTCGAGAGCTGAAACGTTCTCCCGTGGGTGTGGTGTGGTAGTTAGGAGAGGGGGGTGCCAGCTCAGGTGTCGTCCACGTCACTTGACCATGGTTCAAAATTACGTGGTCCGTCGCCAAAAGCCCTCGAGCAGCTGAAGAGTGCGATGTTAATATTCAATCGATCAGATGACATCATTCTTTCTCTATAAAATATGCTTCGTATATTTTATCTCGTAATACTATAGGGATGCTTTGCGTTGAAGCGATAAATGGTGCATTTATAATATATTTCGAAACTTCAAGAGCGTTGTTTAATAAATGGATGCACATGCAATAACCATAGAATTTTTGGTTATATCGTATCAAATTTGTATCTCAAAATATATTTCAAGTCTAGAACCTGCTCGAAAACATTAGTCAAAGTATTCAAGAGTAAGCAAAAATAACTTTTGAGGTTAAAAATAGACCCAGAATTTTATTTGAAGGAATGAAATATGTTGAAAAATTAATCTGTAATATTCAAGATAATTAAATGGAAAATAGATAGCCCATATCAAAATATTGAAGAATAACTGAAGAGATCTAATATAATAAAACCTATAGTTAATTTTAGAGCAGTATTATTTCTAGTCAAGCCTGGACAAAAAAACTTTTTTCAAAAACTCAAAAAGCTCGGTTATGAAACAGAAAAATATTTAGTTGAAAAGTATTCTAAATCTAGACACTCCAACACATTTTACAATAAATATATTACACACGAAAATAAATTCTAGTCCCAACCGTACAACTGTTAGAACAATCAAAAAAATTTGAAAAATTATATTAAAAAGCTTAAGTTTTGCTTAACTATTAAGGAAATGAAATCAAAAAGTGTATAAATTATACTCGTATCATTATTTTAATACTCCACAAGTGTTTTTTTTTATTAAGTAGCAATCCTATATTTAAGGGAATACAAGCAGTGAAAGGGAAAAAAAAATCTAAATATTTCCTAAAGAAATACTCTAGATTTAATGAAGTCTTTAACTGTGTGCATTTAATTGTCTGTGGGAACCTGAAAGTTATAAAGGGGAATCACAGGGTAAAAACTAATTATGTTGCATATCCCTAAGAAAGAAATTTTAACTTGAGAAATTAATAGTTCACACACACACACACACACACACGCACGCACACACACACACACATTAATATATATATTCTTCATTTTTTTAACTTTAAAAATTTCTTTATATAACGGCATTTATTCTTTTAAATTCAATATAATGCGCATAAAAATAAGATAAAACTAAGTCTAAATAGAAGAATTCAATTTAGAAATCTAAATGAATAATGGCAAATTTAATGTTAGATCTTTACGTGTGTGACCGCAGTCGAAGAAAAAGTAAGTAAAAAAGTAAAGTAAATAAAGTTGCGTTTTAAATTCAACTGGGGTTCTAATTGTGGTGTCAAAAGTAATTAGAGTGAGATTTCAGCTCAGTATCGTCCACACTATTAAACAGTCGGCAGTACCTTATGTTTTGACATTCTAAGCTATCAAAAAATATTTTTTTAGCATGAAATTAAATTTTGCTGATAACTTTTCCAAGTAATTAAAAACCGATGCAAATATAGAAAAATGTATAAACATAAAAATGATATATGTACACTTGATAAAATATATACATAATGCGGAAATCTAAGATATCTCTCTGAGAAGATGGCAAACTTTATATTTGTATTTTTTGGTCAATATTTATAAATATATGTCAGATACGTTAAGTCGTTCAACCCTAAAAGTTTACTCTTTGAAAACAAGTACATAATTCTTGAAATTTCAAAACTGATTTTTGAGAAATTTTTGCCTTCTATAAACATCAACGGATAAAATATCAGGTTGAAATAATAACTTGCTGAAGAAAGCTTACTAAAAATTGTCAAATGCTTCAATCTTATAGTATAAATGTTAAAAAAGATCTTTCAAATTTTTCAAGAAAATAACTTTCATCTACTTCTTATTCTATATTAAAATTGATAAAAGAAATCACAAAGCAACAAATATAATTTAAAATATAACACAAGACTTTGAAAATTTGAAACACAATTATAACAAATCACCTGAAACATTGTTAAACATTTAAATGTGAGATAAAATTTAATATAGTTTTTTATTTAATCATGTGTGTATTATAAATAGAGTATACGAAATTAATTTTCTTTAAATAAAATTTCTCATTTTTTTCTCAAATAATTTACCAGCTTATTTAATTTTTTCTTCTTAAAAGTATAAGAATTAGAGAATTTCTTTAGTTATATAAACCTTTCTTAATATTTAACTTACATAACTTTAACATAAAAATGATTAATGATTAATGAACATCATCAATCACTATACACGAAGGAAATGTGTAAGCATTATTACTGAGATCAATAAATCTGAGGAAGAATAAAAAATTATCTAAACATTCGACACATTTAATGATTGATTTTTTCTCTTCCAGGACATGAAAAGGAAATATAAAACACAGTAAAATATCTTAAGCGCGAATAATTAAAAAGAATTAATGTAAATGTGGCGGAAAAGCTTTTTGTTCATTGTTGTTGATAGCCTTGGAAAACAGCTTGTTTGCAAGAATTGTTTTTTATTTAGAAAAAAAAAGTATAAACCTAATTGTTCATTAAAACATCTTCGTTTTATTAACATAAAACAAATTAGACACTTAAATTTGCTACTTTAGCATCTTTTAAAATAAAGAAATGTAGGAAAAGTATCTAAATGAAGGAACAATGAAATAAGAATTTTGAGAATAAAGAAAACATACTTTTATAAATACTTAAAGAAGTGAATAGATTTGTCACAGAAATTAAAAATGTATTTTCCTGGCTTTTTCTTAAGGCAGATACGCTAATTCAATTAATAAATAACTCCATTATCCATTCATTTAGACATTGTAACTCTTTTATGTAATTAAAGTATTGGAGCATTAACAAAGATACGTAAATACCGTAGTTTAATATTGTTACAATAATGAAATTCTTTTCCGAAATATATTTATCGAAAACAAATTTTTCTACATATTTAAATTTGTATTATCACTGAACCAGAGCAGTGGAAGGCAGACGATCGAGGGAAAGGAGTTAAGTTGTCAGTGAAATAAAATAACAAAGGTATCAAACAGCCATGTATATGCATTCACGTTCGCTTGTACCCGAAATGTGTATGTGTGAGGGAAGCATCCCCTTCATCTGGTGACTGTCATGTTTAACCCTCTGGCCGGAACATCAATTTTTTCCGTTCTGAAGAACATCCGTCTGACAGACGGATACGCAGTTGTTTTTTTGAATTTTATTACCTTAAGGACCTTTTATTTACCTTTTATTACCTTTAAATGTCCTTATCGCTCATGAAATTGAGTACGGCTCAAATAAGATGTGCAGGGTTAAATCAAGCACAACTTTTTTTTCAAAATATATGCATTAGACAATTTAATTAAAAACATGAAATATATAAACGAAAATACAATTTTTGATATTTAAGTCTTTAAGAGGCACGCTATATTAATATATTTGTATCACTAGAATTGTGACTAGTACTTTTATAAAAACTGATTAGAAATTATTTATATTCATGTAAAAATAACTAAAAATAATACCAAAAACGAAAAAATTCCAGGAATATCCGTCTAATAGATGGTGATAGATAAGAAAATCGCACATATCGTGAGTTGAAAAAATCGCCAAGTACCCCCCACCACGTCATCCTCTCACTGGGTAGAGTCCAACTGAAGATGTCAAGGCAGCCCACCCCGAAAATCTCACCACAGCTTTATCAACAGGCATCAAAGCACATCATCTCCGTCTGAGAGACGGATGCTGCGGTCAGAGGGTTAAATTAACATTTTTTTAAAATTATTATCTTACAACATACAGACGCAAATGAAAAATTTCTAGTGATGTGTCTTGTACACTGAACGTTTGTGTTTCGTATTATGTTGGACGAGACTTTATCTGATTTTTACTCTTAAAATTTTACAGTATTGCATGGAATTTTATTCAGTCAAACAACTGTGTTTCAATGAAACCATATTCTAAATTCCCTTGTATTTGAATTTACTACATTTTTTCTAACGTATCAATATATATATATATATATATATATATATATATATATATATATATATATATATATATATATATATATATATATATATATATATTAAAATTAAGTTCTTTATGCTGGGTTTTCCTATACTATTTAGTTCAATAATATCTCATATGCATCAATATTTAAAACTATATTTGGTTTTATAATTTTGAATAAACTGCCATTCAAATTTATAAACTAGTGAAATAAGGTGTTTTTTTATTACACAAGAAACAAATAAAAATTTGTCTCTGAATATAATAAAAATCGGAAGTGCTCTGGAAAGCTCATTTTTTTTTTTGTTAATTCATTATACTAGGGAAACACGCACTAATGTGAATTATACAACATGAACATATTTTTAGTATTCACTGAAGCGCGCGAATGCACGCACACACACACGTGTATATATACATACATATATATAAAATTAAGATTAGTTTGTATTATTCAGAGAGAAAGGAAAAATTTATTCATTAAACTAAATATTGTTATTGCCCAATTTGTAAAAATAGGTAAATTAAATATGATTTAAAATATTTGCTTATTATCTTAAACCACAAGGAAACATAAAATAATTCATGAATAAAGACATAATTACCCGTAGCTCTTCCATAGGAATGAAACAGCAAAAAGTAACTATGGAATTGGCAATTTTAATTAATGGTGAAAAAATCATCTTTTCTGGAGATCACCATATTTTTTTGTTTCACGTAAAACACGAATCAAGTGTTAGAAAAAAATTGTTTTGCTTATTTTTAGAGATATATTAGTAACACATTAAAATAAAACAAGTCTAACTAGACTATTGTATTAATAATCTACTTTTAAACTGTTCAATGTCATTAATTCAAAACTTGTTCTACACATACACAAGCAGTTCTCTTGCGAATGTAAAATTTGACCTATTTTACCACATTAAAATTTTCTCATATCAATATCAGAATTTTGCAGCATTATTTTGTATCTTAGTGGAGTAAAGATTTAGTTTTGGGGATAAATTTGGGATAAAAATAAATCTGATTAAAAATTTTATCTTTAATGTTGTGACGGGTCTTTCCGCGATCTTTACCAACTAATCCTCTTGGGGAATCCTTGGGCTAGCGTTCGCGTTTATTTCATAGCCATCCCTCTCAAGAAGAAACCTTGAGAGTTTATAAAAGAGTTAGAGTTTATAAAGTTAGAGTTTAATAATCGTAGGTCACAGAGAGAGCAGAGAATCTGAATGCAGTGTTACTATGGTAAGAATTAGAATTTACGCATCTTGACTGAAGGACGGATTTTGGCTACTAGCCTAAATTAGTGGATCCAGAATTAATAGGATATGATTGATTAAAGCTAAGCTAATCTGATTACTTGCGCTAATTCACTTAAGGTGGTTGCTTTCTTTATATCACTCCTAGGTCTTCCTTTTATAGATTACTTTGTCGTGGAATATTATAATTGATAATAAAAAATTAGATTTATCATGGAGAGTCTTGGTCATACATCGCTCCCTCCCACAGCTTTAGATAGACAAGATAATGAGGAAGCGACTTCAGGGGTAAGAGTATTACAATGTCTTTTAAATAGCAGCTTTTGAAGTAGAAGGCGGGGAACACATTTTCTGCGTAACCTAATTACATTCATTTTGAATCTGAAAGTTAGGTTACTTGGTTTTTAATTTCATAAAAATGGATGAGGTTTTTCAAAAATTTTTACGAGCACACCTAATTTATGTCCTTAATTTTTTTAAAGACAGGCATTAGAACGTTAAAAAATTCAGTATTAAGTTAAGAATAGTCTACCCCTGCTTCTGTACTCATTGACTATCAGCAATGTGCAAAATATTGTATAATTATATTTGACCACGAAATGAAACAAACAAAATAAAAAAAAATGGAACTTAAATCAAAGGAAGAATTTATTTTCACTTTTTTTTTTTATGAAAGGAAGAAATTTATAAAAATACGTAGAACTGTTCAATGCTTTGCTTCAAAGAAAATGAACAAATCAAATTTCAAATTTGGATCACTGAGAATTGTGAGTTTTCGAACTACTGAATTTTAATTTTTTAAAGTAAAGACATATAATGCTCGGGATAGTTGGGAAAGAAAAATGAATTTTTCATTTCGAAATGGAAATGATAAATAAGAGATTTAATCAAATTTCGATTTATACGCAGCTTAACACAAGAGAAAAAAACCGTCTTTTTTCAGTGAAATAAAATGTCGGAAATGAGCGCGGAAAATGTTTTCATAATCCCTTCATTCCTTTTTATATTGGAATATACAGAATGACTAGCTTTAAAAATGCTATCAAGAGTACAAACAAAGAGAAAAACGAAGAAAAAATGCACAACACAAATTAATTTGTCTCAGAAATAGCTCATTTTTAATACTAAAGCGGAATTATGCAAATATTTTGCAAATTTATTCAAGATATGTATTACAAAATTACAAACAAAAAATGTATTTTGTATAAAATGTTGTTATAATTATACATAAATGATTTCTTTAAGTCATAATACATACAAATATTTCACAAAAGCTATTAGTTTATTTTTTATGGTGTACATTGAATAAAATTGAATAGAGTTGGTGGAATACAACAATACTAAATTCATCTTACATAAATCATATTTATACGAAATAAAATGTTACTGAAAATATACAAATAGTTCAAGTTGTCCTTTATTTATCGTCCCAAGAAAATATATTAAAAATCAACTTTCAACGTTAGTTTACTACACAGACCTACTTTACTAAAAAGAATCAAATTCATTTTTTTTTTGTAACTAGTTTTTGATGTTCTTAGTACAGTTCCTGAAAGCGATTTCCTTTCTGACAGAAGAACATAAATGAAATTGATTATGGGCAATTTGTACTGGGGGGGGGGGTATTTGGCGTTCCAATTCATCCCAAATGTTTTTGATAGGGTTATCTAATGGGTAAGCGTGGGTTTGTCGAATACCAGGAGAGGACCTCTTCTCCGAATATGCTATATTAACGGCGAATGATGGAAGATAGAAATAATGAAGTGGGGTTCTTTTTCGTAGTACTAGGTTGGCTCTCCGAATTCAGGCAACTGAGTATCTATATTCGGAGAGCCATGAAGATATTTTAGGTATTTCCACGTTGCTACGTGCATGGAAGCAATTAGAAAATGATTAGATCTTATATCAATATCATATAAACTTCTTGGTTATTAAAATAGGGTCAGAATAAATCGATGAAAAATTTGGCTGATTTCAGAAAATACTACTTTTGTCGAGAGTATTATGATGAATATGCAGTTTATAAGTTAATTAATATTGATTCCCGATTTTTCTGTTGAAAATCGATTTTGTCACCACCATTTAAAAATATAATGAGAAGAATTAACAGAGAGAAAAATGTGGCTTGTTCTGGATGTATAATAGATGAAGCAACTTATACGAATGTATTTTTATGTGTAGGATTTTTAAGGTTTAGAAGGTATTAGATAATTCAGAAATAATTGATTTTTCTCTTTTAGTAATTGGCTTGTGCTAAAAAAATCTTATTTTTATCAACTTGATGCTCTTTTTAGTTTTTTAAAAAAATTGGTCCAGATTGCTAAAAATAATTTTTTGATTTATTTCCTGAGACGGTATTGAAGTATTTTAAATTAATTTACTTACAATCTATATATAGTTGTGCTCTTGCTCAAGTCCAAAAATACGTAATAAATTTTACTATCAGAAATTCATGTGGAAGGCATCGTCTTAAAATTCAAATAAAAACATTAACGGGTATTGTGACTTGTTATATTAGTTGTAGTTGCCTCTGTATTTAAATGACGTTTAAAAATTGAGTAGGTTTTCATATTATTTTGAAATGTAAAGAATCAGTAATTATTTGAAATCAGCTTAACTCTTGCAATCACTATTCTAAAAACTATGGAAGTCAACATATGTTAAAATGGTATTCTTTCTACCATTTTTTTTAGCTATTTTTTTCTAAGTTTTACACTTCACTTATAATTCACTAGTATAAATGAGATTTGAAAATTATGTGATGAACCGTAGTATGCCTCAACTTTCATTTTCAAAACATAATTAAAAAATACTTTTGTATTGCATTAACCGAACTTTCTGTATCTTTTATATTCCCTTCTCTTTAAGGAAATTTTAATTCCTATTTACCTTTTGATTTAATAAAAATCAATTGTCTCCAATATTTTAGAAACTATAATGTAATTTAGATCTATGAGTATAATTTTGTAATAATGACAATGGTTACAGTCAATGGTGATCGGTATAGAGCCATGATTACTAACTTTTTCATTCCTGAATTGAACAATCATGATGTCCAGGAGCTGTGGTTCCAACAAGACGGCGCAACATGTCACACAGCTCGTGCCACAATCGATTGATTGAAAGACACGTTTGGTGACCGCCTAATTTCACGTTTTGGACCTGTGAATTGGCCTCCAAGATCTTGTGATTTAACACCGTTAGACTATTTTCTGTGAGGCTATGTAAAGTCATTGGTCTATGCGGATAAGCCAAAAAAGCTTGACCATTTGGAAGACATTATTCGCCGTGTTATTGCCGATATACGGCCACAAATATTGGAAAAAGCCATCGAAAATTGGACGTAGAGATTGGACTACATCCGAGCCAGCCGTGACAGTCATATGCCAGAAATCATATTTAAAATGTAATGCCACAAGATTATCTTTCGAATAAAAAAAATTCATGTCAATCGAATAATACATCGTTGTTTTATTGCAATTTAATGTTCTATACCTCTCAAAAAACACCCTTTGCATGAAACTTGCTGAAGGAAACTTACTTATTTCTTTAAAATTTTCGCTTGAAAAGTGTGCTTTAATAGAACAGTAAAAATTTTACCCATAATGAAAATCAATTATCTAATTTTTTGGCCTTTTAAAATATATCAGAAATAGCATTACTGAATGTCTTTTTTTAACTGAAACTGAAGAAAAAGAAAGGATTTAAATGAAGAATATTGGCAATGTAACGGGACATGTAATGTAAATAGGTTTTAAACACGATACAATTAGTCGCATGAAGGGAATTTAAGTTTGAATATCTTAAAAAAAAGTACGGTATAATTAGGAATCATAAGATTATCTTTTAGCAAGAGAATTTGAAAACACATTAACTAGTAAATAATACAAAGACATTTGTCATCCACACAAGCAGGAAAAAATAATGCTGAGATGGTACAATATTTATAACAATCGAAATATTTAATGTTGAAAAGTTTTAACTGTTTCTATAAATTATTCAAATTTCCTTTCAGAAATTCATTTGATATTACCTTCTTTTATTTTGCGGTTACAAATTAGATCATTTATCCTTACAACAGCGTATTTATAACATTGACTAGAATTTGCAGTTAAAAAAATTATCCCAGATGAATAAAATGTTTTGGAAGCATTCTTATAGGTTTCATTTGGTGTTTTTTTCCTATCCACAGTGGGATAATAACTGCTCATTAAATATCAGAAAATGACAATATTTTATATATATATATATATATAGGGGGGATTCTAATCTTTAAGAAATTTAGGAATTAAGATAAGAGTGTTAGGAAAATAACATACTACACCCGATCTGAGATTATGCATGAGCAATTCGTTGTCTTAGAAAGACTATAGGATGGGAACACAAATTATGAAGAGAGAAGAATTTCATTTATGATCTTAAGCAATTTATCATCTCCAAGACATAGTGAAGTTTTTGTCACTTTCAGATCACACTGAAGTTTCTCAAGTTGTCCTATTAGAGATTCCAACACAAAAAACAAAAAAAACAAAAGATTATCAATTTTAGGAATCAAAGATATTTTCAAACTTTTCATAGTATGCAAAACTTAGTTTTAAAAGAAAATAAGATTTGATTGTGTGTGTGTGCTTAAGATCATTTATGATCTTTAGCAATTTATCATCTCCAAGACAGTGAAGTTTTTGACATCTTCAGATCATAGTGAATTTTTATCATGTTGTCCGATTAGAGATTTCAACACAAAAAACAAAAGATTATCAATTTTAGGAATCAAAGATAATTGCATATTTTCCATAGTATGCAAAACTTAGTTTTAAAAGAAAATAAGACTCCCCCCCACATATATTTCCTGGAGTAAAGCGACTCGAACGTAACACTAAAAGAAATCAAACAAGAATCAAGGTACCCGATCAAAAATATTATAACCGCAAATTTACTTAAGAACTATGCAAATTAATTTAGTCTGCGTATAACGCTTATCTAATTTTTCATGTTTACTCCTTGATTAAAATTCTATAATTCACTTTGAAAAATTAATTGAAAAAGCAAACTTCATCCTGTTCTATACACTAATTAAATTTGGTTCCAATTTGGGAAAATTTGCCAAACTCTGGCTCAGAGATGGGGTTCATTTGCGTTATACAAAACTTACAATAAGTTTAATTTGGTCGAGTCCAGACGATTGTAGAATTGTGTCGAAGTCAAGAATGATTTATTGCAGTTTGTCTCTCTATATTGATTTATAGCAGGCGTGAGTATAATTTCGATATTCCAAGCGTGCAGTAATAGAAATTTGGCAATTCTTAATACAACTCTTATTCGAAAGTATTTGTTAAGTATTTTTGTTGAAAATTCTGCAAAAGTTAAAAGATTTTGTAAAGAAACTGAAAAAGAGAATGACTTTTTGTGTGTTGTAGAATTTCGATAATTACTTTAGGTTAACTTATAAGAATAATAAAAGACATCTATTGACTTTCATGTCTTACATATCATAGAAGTTTTTACAGTTTTAAAAAGTTTTGAGTGGGGAATTTGAGGGGAAGGAAATGATTTTTTACTAACTGAAACTTTTCTTTTATATATGCTAATAACTATAATTTTTTTAAAGATATTTATTAACCTAAGTTAATAATTATTTGAAATGTATATTTAGCTTTCGTTTGAATGAAAATAAATCCGGAAGAATGTAATATAGTACTTTTTTGAAAATTTGATTATGTTGTGTAAATTTGCGTGCGTGTGTTTGCATTGAATTTCATGAATTTAATGCAACAAAACTATTTTATGAGTCAAACACATTTCATTAATATTAAACTGGCAAATGAATTGGTAATTAAAGAAACTGTCATAAAAAATAAGAACATAAATGTAAATTTTCAGCCCTTGTAAAATTATTCAGTTGTAAGCCCTTTTAGCTAATGCATAAAAATCATGGGGTGGGATCTTTTTCTATTTATATAACGACCATCATTCACTCTAGTTTTTTCTATCTACCTTGACCCCTTCATTGTTACTCTACTCTTAAAATTTAAGCTTCTGTATTATATGAGAATGGAATGAAATGATATAATACATAATGCTGAGCCTTTTATATAACGTAGGTTGTAAGATTTGAAAAACTTATTGAATTATTTTATTTATGTGGGATACTTTTTATTTCACATGCTTGCTAGGCAGAATGAACATTTTTGATTAACAGAAAATATAAAATGTCTAAATAGATTCTGATAGAGTTTATTCTCTTAGATCTACTAAAGTTTAGTGTTTATAAGATCTCTGTGTAACACTGGAAGATTCTGAGTTCAAATATAAAGCCTTTGCAAGAATTTAAATGAATCATATCGACATAAAATTACAGGGTTTGAAATATACGTTCAGGATTTAATTATTTCTATTTCTCCAGAAATAGTGTGCTGTATCATAAAACAAATCTTGCGTGTAGAATATAATATTTCGTAACTTTGAAGAATGATTGTTAATCATTCCTTAAAATCAATCAACAATATCTGATGTATTGTTGATTGCAGCTTTGAATTATAAAATTGAATTAGGAAATGAAATACCGTAGTGGTGACTGTATTAGTCTATTATTCATATTCAACTGAAAAATAAAAATTCAGCATTCAATTTCAAGGGAACTTATAAATTGAAGGGGAACATTGTACTGATTAATGTACATTTTTTCTTATCCAGAAGATTTCATTACGAAATAGAAATAAAACGTCTGAAGAAATTTGTGCATATTTTATTTGTCCTATTTATCTCTCGAAACGGGTTGATGACTCGTGGAATAACAGAAAGTGAGGGTGCTTTTGTTAGCGCAAAGACCTATTTTCCCGCAAGTCGCAACCAACACAGGATAGGAATAAAAACGCTTAAAGACTGGCACGAATAAGGATTCCTTTTTCGTCCCTTTCGTCTAACGCGGACAAATTAGTCTCCGGATTCGAAATTGGGCAGTTCAAATCATCTTGCCTCAAACCATACGATCTCCAACAACCAACGCCGAACAAGGTTTCTAGTTTCCAGGAAATTTAGGAATCAAGAAAGGATAGTTAGGATGATGTAAATCTATATGTCTCGATTTGAGAATAAATATTATTTTTTTGTTATAACAATATTATAGAATTAAATTACAAATTGCAAAGAAAGAAGACCCCTTTTGACCATAAATAATATAATAGCTACGTTATCACACCATTTTTGAAATCTACTACAATAATAATAATAATAATAATTACACTGCTAGCCACCGTAAATGCAACATCAAGAAAGACAAGAGATATCACAACAAAATTTATTTTGTAGATAACATGTTGACCAAGTATCAAATGATTAAATTTATAGACTTCTGGGAAGTGTGGTTCCTGCCAGAATTAGTAGCCAGAGTAGCCGCCATTGTTGGAGATCACCGCTGCCACACGCCTCGGCATTGATTCAGAGAGACTTTGGATATGTTCTTGGGGCACAGCAGACCAAGCAGCTTCCACACGTTGCCAAAGTTGATCTAGTGTGGCAGCTGGGGGTGTAATCTGGGTCAATCGTAGAGCAACCATGGACCACATGTTTTATATCGTCGAAAGATCCGGAGAGTGAGCTGGCTAAGGAAGCAATTCAATCTGGTGATTGACGAAGAAGCTTTGGACAATGCGTGCCACAACTGGTTGCGTATTATCCTATTGAAATATGGCCGTGGCCAAGCCCTGAAGGTAAGGAAGGAGAACTGGCTCCAACACCTCGGAGATGTAGCACTGGCTGTTTAAAGTACCGGCAATGTGTACTAGAGGAGTCCGAGAGTGATATCCAATACCACCCCATACCATAATACCCGGTGCAGAACCAGTGTGGCAGTGCATAACGCAGTTGTTCAGCATCCTCTCTCCACGGTGTCTCCAGACTCGAATCCGACCATCGTGGTGTTGCAGACAGATGGTGACTCGTCAGTAAAGGCAACTTCATTCCATTCTGCCGCCCACATCCTTCTTTCCTCGCCCCATTGGCGGTGGAGTCGTCCGTGGTTCTGCTTTAAGGGTAGACGAAGCAATGGACGTCTTGCGGACAGACCACTCTGCTGTAAACGGCGTCGAATGGTACGCGTAGACATTGAAAGATGCGTTACAGACTCAATGGGCTGTGCCACTGTTTGTGATGTGATTGAGCGATTCGTCACTGCTATGTGCACAATTTGCCTAACCTCACGTGAAGTGGTGCACTGAGGTGGATGCGATCGACCACGTCGGTCCGTCGTATCCTCCTGCAACCAACAGTCACGTATCCACATTACAGTTGTTTGGTTTCGTCCAACACGACTACCGATTTTCCTGAAAAATAATCCACAATCTCGGTAGGCCACTATCCTTCCTTTGTCGAACTCGGATACTTGATCAAAAGCTGATCGCTGTTTTGTACGAGACATAACTGATCGTTTTTTGAAAAAAACTACAAGAAAAACACAATTGCCGAACTTGAAATCGTCAAAATCTCCAAGCCTTAAATAGTGCTTTGAGGTGGCGCCTCAGGCACGCGTGATGTGTATCTGTGCTGTGAAATTCTAATCATTTGCACATATCTTAACTCCGCTAATGCATGTTGTAAATTGAATGTTATTTGCATGCTTCCTTCAGGGTGTTGCATTTACGGTGACCAGGAGTATATTATTAGTTCTATATTTTCAGGTCAGCGATGAAGATCTATAATTGAGGAAAAGTAATTTCTTATACGATATCCGATTAGAGCAAAAAAAAAAAAAAAAGAAAAGGATAAAGAAATAAAAAGATATAAAGAAATAAAAAGAAAAGGGTAATTAGTTTTCGGAATTGTTTAAATAAAATATTAGTTATATTTCACAGCATACAATACTTAGTTTTAAATAAAAACCGGCTGTCTTGCATATATTTCATGCAGAAAAATGGCATTGCATGTTATAAAATAGCGACATAATCAAATAAGTGGGTATTCTGGCCAAAAATATAAGTACAAACTTAGTTAAGAACTGTTCAGATTAATTTAGTTTGAACGTAATGAACTTGCACTTTGCTTGTACTATTTATAGAAATCAGATGGTAAAACAGCACATGAAAAAAATTAAAAGTTTAGGTCCTTTTAATGGATTCTATTCCCCAAGAAATTAAAAGATTAATATTTGATAGGTAAGATATTAAAAAGTTATGCCGCGATTTCAGAATGCGCATTAAAACACAATTGTTAAGAAAGGATTATGGAATAAAATCACATATTTTTAGAATGGAAAAACCTTTTGGGATCATTTTAATTGTATACAATCTTCACGTAAATAAATGTGATGAACAGGAAAGTTTATAAAATGTCGTCTTACTTGAAAAAAACTAAACTTTTTTTTGCAGAGCTATGTGAAATTTATGTGTGACATGAAGTTTAATGAAAGTTCTCTGAAATAATTTTATAGCTGTGTTAGCTTATACAGTTGTAATTCTTAAGTAAATAATTGATAAAACATATACCTTCCAAAAAATTTAGATAAATCTAAATATGTAGCAAATATGCACTTTTTGGTTGGATTTCAACGCATCATTTGATACAAGATAAGGAAATACAGTTTGAACGTCTGACTAAAATATTTGTCCTCATGAATTTTTCAAAATTTTACTTTCAGGCCTAGAAAAACTGAAAGCATTTTATTAAAAAACTGCGATGGAATACATTTAATTTTTGCTTATCGTATTATGCTAATAATTAAAATGGTTTTCTATTATAATGAATGTATTCAACAACAAAGTTGTGTCCGCTTCATGACCAATTTTATTGACTAATTTATTTTTTCTTTATCAGGCACATTAAATTTCAAAACAACAGCATTTAATTCTTAATAGCCTGATAATATATGGTATTCGAAACTGCAACTTGTTTTTAAAGGTTAAGAAAAATTAATAGAATAACAGTTTTACTGCAAGATACGCTGTAACGCAGAACATTATTTTGGCATTGTGAAAATCTACTGCAATCACCGAATCTCATTATTCGTTCTTAAATGAGCACGTGTAGGCTGGAAAATTTCAAGAATGGAATGCTTTTAATTTACGAAATGTGAATTTCGCATTTGATTAGTCTGATCTTTCAAAGCTCATTCCGTTCTGTCCGTAACTAATATGGTGTAATGATGAAGAATTATTTCCAAGAAAATCCTTCACTTGCATAACAGGAAATCAAAGTGTTACACTTATTGGTAAACTAATTTAAATTTTGCAAAGCTAGCAGTGAAATTTATGTGTCGAGGAGGCATGAAGACGAAAAACAGTTTCTTAAAATTGGCCTTTAATAATCAATCATAAAGTCACTTTGCTCGTTACTGGAGCGATAAAAAAAACAACAAGTTCAAAAAGCAACATTACCAGAGACATCCGATTCGAACCGTCTTCTAATATTGTAAAATTAATTTCTAATCTAAAATGGTGATGCAACCTGCAGTTGCATTGCCAACCAGTTGTTCTCTCCTCTAAGAGTTAAACCACTCACATACTTCTTATATTTCCGTTTCTCCTTCCTTTTCGAAAAACTAACATGAGCCGAGTTTAAATACTCGCTCGATTTGCATAGTAGTTGCTGCCAACCACAAATCACGAAACTCAAAAAGATCGGGTTCGAATCGGTGTGCTTACTTTCATTGAGATCATGGAACGGGATTGGAAAAACAACACAAGGAGATCATAAAAATTTGGATCCGATTTTTTTTTTTAAATGTCTAACAATCGGCCCCCTTTTTCCAATCTCGCACCATTATCTCTTACAAATCAGTAAATTAATTTTAATCTATAATCACATGTTATACAATTTAACACAAAAAATACATTTTATTCACAATCTTTATTGTAATAAACAAACTAATATTTTAATCTTAAAGAAACAAAGTCTTATTCTCTAAAAAGAAATAATTTTCTACAAAATTCTAACAATTTTATTATTTTCATCATATTTAACGGTATAAACCCTACGGTTTTCTAAATTTTTATATTATCCGGATGGTCAACTAAATCCCAAACTTTACGTTCCTTCATTACGTTAATTTCTTTATCCATTGCATCATGCCATTTAGATGCGTCTCTGGATCTTATCGCCTGTTTGTAACAGTTAGGAATAGTTACTTCAACCATAAGAGCTTCTTGTTGCTCTGACAAATCTGAAAATCCCTGGGATTCGGTATTATCTTTTCTAAAATTAAATAAACTAGGATCATACTCAATATTATGCCTCTTACAGTATCTCTCTATTTCGTTAAAAGATTTCAGTCGGGTTGCTTCCCCTTCTATACTATAATATACGTTAGATCCAGTTACTTTCCTACCTATATTTCGAATCCACTTAACCTCCGTACATGGGATCAAGTTATGATTATCGGAAGATACATCTGGCTTTTCAGATGTTGAGGGCGTTTCCGTACTTGTCTTTGAAACTAAACGACTCGTTAATGAATCTTTTACTCTATCAAAATCATCCTCATCATCATAATAATCAGGAAGGTTTAAATTATATCCAAGGTTACTATTAACTTTTTGTCTAAAATTAATTTCCCTCTTATTTTCATCGAATCTTACATTAATAGTCTCGACTAATTTATTTTCATCTATCAACCATATTCTATAACCCTTAGTACGTTGTGCGTATCCCATCATAATTCCCATTTTCGCACGCATATCGAATTTTTTCCTAATTTGTTTTGGCACACCAGTGTATGCCAAACATCCAAAAGGTTTTAGATGCAATACCGATGGTTTTCTACCTGAATATTTTTCGAAAGGCGTTTTGTTACTGTCTTTGTGACAAATTCGATTCCACGCATAAGTGAAACAAAGTAATGCTTCTCCCCAAAACTTATGGGGAACTTCACTAGACTTAAGCAATGTTTTGATGCCATCTAGAGCGGTTAAATTGAATCTCTCCGCGACCCCATTCATTTCTGGCGTAAATGAATTTGTTACCTCATGCTTTATACCCAGTTCTGTCAAGAAATTATCCATATCCTTATTACAAAATTCTAGTCCGCCATCAGTTCTAACTGCTATTACCTTTTTACTTAGAAAACGTTCTGCTCGTTTCTGAAATCTTATAAACGTATGAAATACGTCAGATTTATTTCGGATGGGAAATACAGTCACCTTTCTTGAATAATCGTCAATTATACTCAAGAAATATTTATTACCGCCTTGGCTTTCAGTTGGCATTGGACCACAGAGGTCCATATGCAACAATTCCAATGGACGTTTTGATCTTACGGCCCCCGTCTTTTTGAATGAAACTCTCTTGGACTTTGCTAATTTACGCGGTATACAATGAGTCTTACCATTATCAGTTAAGCGTGGGAGACCTTTTACACTATAATTTTTACTAGTTTTTACCAAGTAATCGTTATTAACATGACAAAAGCGTTGATTTTTCTATTGATCCTTTTTTTTGTTTTAGCGGTTACATCACTAAAAAAACTAATTTCTTTACTCGTTGGTATAACATAATGATCCGGCTTAAAAAAATACAAATTTTCATGGCGTGTTGCCGAGAACAATTTTATCCAGTCTTTATTAAAAACATTAATTTTACCTTTAGTACCCACAAAATGCGCACCTTTACTTTCTAATCTGGAACCGGATAATAAATTTCTCCTCAACTTAGGATTAAATAAAACATCAGTCAAAGTTATTTCATGAAAACTCCCCTTATATTTTACCCGAAATCTAAGTGTACCGATTCCTTCTACGGGACAACTTTTATCCTCCGTTGCTAACGACATTTTCATGTTAGTTATCGGTTTAAGATCTAAAAATAAACTCTTGTCATTACAAAAATGACTCGTGGCAGCAGTATCTATTACCCAAACACCTTTATCAGAGTTTTCCTCAAATAAGATACAACTAGTTACGAGTTGTTTATCTAGTTCTAAAAGACTACATTCAGCTTCACAAAATCTTAAATTTATATTAAACTCTGTGTTAAAAGTTTCATTTACAGTTGAAGGAGATTTTGGTAGAGACTTTTTCTCTTTACAGTTTACTTTAAGATGCCCGTACTTATTACATACATAACACGGACCTATAGTCTTAATAGATTGTTTAACATTTTTAATAATTTTACAGTTAAATACCTTACCACTTTTCTTTTGGTAATCATTCTTGCCATTTGGATCTCCATGAGCTGCAGCCGTAGCACCAGGTAACGTTTTCGACTTCGAAGTGAAACTGCTCAAGTAAGCATTCTCCGCTTTCTCCAAATCTTGTTTCATCAACTGAAGACGGTTGGCTTCTAATATCAGCTCTGCTTCAATTTTGACAACTCTGAAGTCCTCTTCTTTCCATCTGTAGATTTGTTGCACGGTAGACTGGAATTCCTTAGGAAGCCACCTTATTAATTGAAAGCCTATGTACAGGTCGTCCAATTTATGACCCGCTTCCTGTAGTCTGGTTGCCGCTGTCTTTACACGAGATATGAAGATTCCAACATCTTCCCCTGGTTGGTATTTTGTTCCAAAAAATTGATCTAATAGTTGAATTACTCTTGCTCTTGTGACTGGTTCGAAGTGATCTTTTAATATCTTCCATGCCGCTACTCCGTCAGTTGTTTCCGTTATCAGATTTTTCAAATCTGAACTGATGTTAGTATAGATCAACGTATAACATCTATCCTTACGAAGTTGTAGATCTAATTTTTCCTTGTATGTTGCCTCTTCATCAGGTTGCTCTGGCTTGGTCTGTATTATAAACTGCCAGCAACCATAATGCATTAAGAGTACTTGCATATCATGCTTCCACGTGTTCCAGTTATTTGGAGTCAACACTGATATCTGGTTGTTAAACTCCATACCTGTTACTCGATTTAGCGTACTAGCAACAGAGTTCATAAAAAATAGTTCTAGACTGGAACAGTATTTAAATAGACAAAGTTCATGGCCTGGTTCAACTGCTTAGCCTGCCTCGACACAGTACATGGACTGGGCCCATAACCAAATTTGTTACACTTATTGGTAAACTAATTTAAATTTTGCAAAGCTAGCAGTGAAATTTATGTGTCGAGGAGGCATGAAGACGAAAAACAGTTTCTTAAAATTGGCCTTTAATAATCAATCATAAAGTCACTTTGCTCGTTACTGGAGCGATAAAAAAACAACAAGTTCAAAAAGCAACATTACCAGAGACATCCGATTCGAACCGTTTTCTAATATTGTAAAATTAATTTCTAATCTAAAATGGTGATGCAACCTGCAGTTGCATTGCCAACCAGTTGTTCTCTCCCTCTAAGAGTTAAACCACTCACATACTTCTTATATTTCCGTTTCTCCTTCCTTTTCGAAAAACTAACATGAGCCGAGTTTAAATACTCGCTCGATTTGCATAGTAGTTGCTGCCAACCACAAATCACGAAACTCAAAAAGATCGGGTTCGAATCGGTGTGCTTACTTTCATTGAGATCATGGAACGGAATTGGAAAAACAACACAAGGAGATCATAAAAATTTGGATCCGATTTTTTTTTTAAATGTCTAACAAAGCATGACCTTCATCTACCTGTATTCATTTCAGTTGTTATGAAATTTAAAATTTAACGGAGTGGTTTTGAAAATAAAGGCTCTCCAAAATTTGGTTTGAGTTAGTAGACACTTCTATCAAAAAATAACAAAACTGCATTACAAAGGCTTAAGAAAGATGTTTTGTAATTACATATTTCTGAAATACAAACACAATTTCGGAACAAATTTAAAAAAACACACATTGTGTTGACTAGAAATTTGCTTCATTTTAAGGCCTGTAGTCCAAAACATGATAGATACGCATCCCATTTCTTTCAGAATTGTTTCTTTTTTCTTTTTTTTTGAAAAATACTTTGAGCAAAACGTACAGTATTACACCTTTCGTTAATAAGGTACAAATAACAGCCAGCGTGGATTAATAGATTCTGTTATGATAATGGACATTAAAATTTATTGTAAATTTTTTTAAAAAGTTGTAAAGAATATTATCGAAATAGGCATTTTCACTTTAAAAAACATTTCATGTCTTCTGGTTTTTTATATACTGAATTTTTTAAAGTATAACTTATGCCTCGTATTTAAAATTTTGCTTGCGTCAAATATTTTAATACGGATTTAATCTGCAGGTATGGATACATTCAGACTCGCGAGTGTATCAATATTTTTTGGAGATATAAATATTTTAGAAAGCGTATACGTTTTAATTCTAATTTTCTACTGTGTTTTTATTGATTACCGGCTAATAAAAAGACTAATATCATTTTTTTTTATTTTAGAGATAAACATTTAATTGCTGTTATTTTTCTGGCATAAATATTTAACACTAGATTGCCCAAGGAAGTCAATTTGACTGCTTTTTAATTTCAATTAAAAAATTATGTATATAATGACACAATTTCTTAGAATTTTTTAGAATATATTTTTTTCCCAAGCGAATTAAATTTTTTTAATTGTTAATATTTACTAATAACTTGTTAAATGACTATAAATAATATAAAAATGTTAAAAATTAATTTTAAACAAATTTCTTTAGTTATTCGTTCCCAATACAGTCATTTGGACTGCTTTGGGGCAATATAGGTGTATACTAAGTTTCAATCTTTCTGGAGTTTAAAAAACATATTTCTGAAAATTTTACTTTTTATATTTTGTTGTTTATCATGGTAGTTGCAAGGAGAGAGAAGTAAAAAAAATAATACTTCCGGTATGACCAAGGTAAAAAATACGATTTTTTTCTGTATGACATTTTTACTTATGCTTTGGCATATAACAAATGGATAATTTGCACCTGAAATAGTACATTGATTTTCAATGTTGGAAAGATAAACAAGCATATGTGGATTTATTAACAATTACCTAATAACTTACGGTATAAAGAAATAAAAATAAAATTGTCTAAAATTCGTTCCAAACGGCTTGAATTAAAAAAAAACACTGTTAACCAGATTATTTCATAATCAAATGCTGGATGAGTGTATGTTTATAGGCGTGGCATTATAAAGCAAAATGAGGGAGCTCGTTATTTTGATTAACGGTTAAGAGACGAGGATGAAACATGAGCTGGCATCGCACAGTCTCTTAATTTCCTCCCCACACCAACATTAGAACTTTGAGCCACAACAGATTTAACATGCGTCAGCTCTTCTACATGGCTCGAACTCATGACACATTGGCCACGAATCTGGATGAGTGAGTGAATATTAACGACGCACTGTTCAGCTCACGAGGGCTTTTGGCTACGGACCTCGTAACTTTGAACCATGGTCAAGTGACGAAGACGACACCTGAGCTGGCACCTTCTCTCCTAACTACCACACCACAAAAACGTGAGGACTTTGAGCCGCAACAGATTTAACGTGCGTCAGCCCTTCTACATGACAGATCTTCAGTGGCATGAGAGCTCGAACTCATGACACATTGGCCACGAATCTGGACGAGTGAGTGAATATTATCGTCGCACTGTTCAGCAACACGAGGGCTTTTGGCGACGAACCTCGTAATTTTGAACCATGGTCAAGTGACGAGGACGACACCTGAGCTTACGAATCTGTGACCATGACACCACTAGGCTATCGCAGTCATAATAAAATGATGGGGAATTAGTTTAAGTCTTCTAATTTGAATTATTGAAGTTTATAGTTTTGTAGCTTAAACACATTTTAGATCTCAAATAAATTTAACATAAAATAAATAATAATTACTGTGAGTTTTTAATTGATTTATATATGTATAAAAATGGATACCGCAACTGCACCAGTTCTGAAAAACTTAATGATTGATTGATTGAATAGTAACGTCGCACTGTTCAGCTTTTGGCGACGGACCACGTAATTTTGAACCATAGTCAAGTGACTCGGACGACACCTGAGCTGCCCCCCCCCTCTCCTACTGAAAAACTTAAATGCGCTAGGAACGTAATACGATACGATCAGGACAAAAAAGCAGATAGTTAATATATAATTAACAATAACTCGCAATTCATTCTTGGAAAGATCTAAATGTATTTTGAATGGTAGTTTTTAATTACAAAAATAATAATAGAAAACATGAGCAGATATTTTTTGTTGTTCAAAAAATGTTTGGTAATTACTCGCTTGAGTAATCACTATATTCATAATTGTGCAAAAATTTTTAATTTATAATTAAAGTCATAAATCATAGAGTTTACATTAAAGTCAAATTTACAATACTCAGGAAAATTTAAGATTTTACGAAAATAATGAACATTTTTGTTTTTCATCTTTGTTTAAAGTAATGATTTTTCATTTTTTTCTATACATATACCAATTTTTAATCAATGCGTTTGCCAAATGCAATTTCCTCACAACTAATTTCAATGACATAATTCATGAAATTAAACGATTAATTTGTATTATAATGGGGAAATAGTTTGCTGTAATTTTCCGAAATTTCGTAATATTTTTAAAACACATTGAAAGCGATATATAAAAGAGTTCGAATTTATTTTTTTATTTGAAAAAAATATGCACCTACCTTTTATTTTTCAAATCAGTTCTCAAATTAAAAGTTGACTGTTTTTATTTGGTATTATATGACTCTTTTTTATGTAATTTTTAAACCTGTGGATTGTACATAAATGTGAGTTAATATCCAAAATAACTTTTACACAGTGTTCTAAAAGCCACTTATTTGAAGTTTATTTTTGTTAACTTCCTTTTTACTCGCCAAAGTTACAAGTATTGTTTTGATTACTCTTTGAAAACTCCTAAATATATAAATTTCAATCCCCAAAATTATTTTGTGCGAGATAAGATTTCAAAACTTAAATACAAATCAAGAAGAAACATTTGGATCTCTCTTGTATTGGTATTCCATTTAATAATAAGTAAAATCGTAGAGTTGCAACTTTGGTATTACCTCGTAGAATGGTGAATGAAATTTCCAAAAAACTTTCTATAGCTTTAAAATGTCAGTGACAACGAAATATTTCTCAAATCAAAATTTAAATAAGGAAATTGACAAAAGTAATTAGAAAATTATTTGAAGTATTTAAAAAATTTTAAATGACAAAGAATAAACAAAAAATGAAAAAGATCTAACACAGCACTATTTTTAAGATAGTATTTTTGTTAAGGAATTGCAAGAATTCCCCCTAATTGTTAGAAAAAAACAAAGACTTTAATACATTTTACTTCTGGATTGAAATTATACTATGGTAAAAATACGAGTCATATTTAAAATTTTTAATATGCTTTTCTTAAAATTTGATACAACCGTATGTTAGATTTTACTTATTATTTTTCCTAATTATCAACTGCATAAGCTCTTAAAATAATTTTAACATTTAAATATGATCAAAGGAATAATTTATTGCATTTTACATTTTTAGATGATACATAAAAATCATGTATTTGATTCTAAGATCTGAAGAAAATCATAACATTATTCCTTTTTTTTATTAGTTGTTTAAAATGTAATAATACAGAGATCAATTTTCTTTTAAATGATTACCAGGGATTCCACTAAAAGAGGATTTTTTTTGTAGAAGAAATTCCTAGAATAATTTAGATTGATAAATGTCTATTATACTGCATACATTAAACAAATGGAATTCTTGAAATTGATTTAAGAAACTTACTAAACAAAAAAAAATTTAGAAAAAAATATTCAAAAGAAACATTTCAATTGAGGTTTATAGTCTAAAATACATTAAAAATTGATATTTAAACTACCTATGCAGAATATTTTTTTCAAAGTTTAATGGTGATATCTTTTCTGTTAAATGCATTGAGATAGAGAATAGTTGATTTAAAAAAATTATAATGTGTGGATATTAAAGTTAAATTTTCGTAATAGTAATAACTGAAATGTTCTTATATGTTCATAATTTTAAATTCTAGGAACTTTTGGCTTGTTTAAAATATATGGACTAAAGTAACTTATTTTTAGAAGAATTTCAGGTGAATAATTCTTTTAATAAATATTAATGATTAATAGATTCATTAACTACTTGTGACAAATAATTAATAAAGATATAATTATTGGTTGCAATGCTACTATACCCACTGTGTATGAAAACAGATTTTTTAAAAATTTTCTATTTTTCTGTCTGCTTTACTCATTAAAGAAAAACATTGTAAATAAAATATGCAACTAAATGACGAAACTTAAAAGGAAACTTGTGTTTTATCCTTTACCACCCATATGTTTAGGTTGAAGTAGATGTGATTCAGCATCACTTATGATGAAAATATTAAATTTAAAAACTTTCAAATTAATATAGTTCAGAAAGGCTGAATTTGGCTTGGTTTTAACTGTGTAACAATAAAACAATTCACAGAGCCATTTAAGAAAGCATAGGAATAATATCTGTGGGAAAACTTAGGTTTACAATGCCTTTTGAATAAAAATGTCATTGTGATATATATAGAGCATAACTTTCAGTTATGTTAGGATTTTTTATTGCAGTTGCTTTATTATTAAAAGTTTAAGATAATAATATAATCTTAGATAACACATAGTTTATAATCATAATACTCGTTAAATTAAAGAGTTGCTGCGATAATTGAATTCTTGTTACAAAATTAATCCCCCCCTTTTTTTGTTTTAACTTGATACAACAATAAAAGTTTCAAAAATCGTTAATGTCAGTTAATATTAATGCTTTTAAAATTAAAAATTATTTATTTATCATTTAAAAAAAGATTCTTAAAGAAAACAAACCGAAAAGTAATGTTATGATACTTATAATTTTTAATTAAATTCGTAATTTTAGAAACAGTTATCTACAATTAAATAAAATGGTGCGTTAAAAAGAAGAAGAAATTAGGTAACTGTCTGTCTGAAAAATATAATATTACTTAAGAAAGTGAAACGCTTCTGCCAATATCAAAGTCAACATTAAATTAACAGTTTTTTAAAAAATATAATGTGCGTATATTTATTTTAAAAATATAATGTGACGAAAAATTAAACTTTTTTTCTTAATAAAATTCTTATTTCTCATAATACTGAATAATGTTGGTTAATTTAAAGTGCATATTCCTATATATTCGTATACACAGATTGTTTTTAATACTGTCAGAAAAGTATGCAAATAAGAAAAATTATTTTATCCCTGTTTACTTTTTTTAAAACTTTCAACACATATTGCCCAAATATTTCTTTTTTTTTTGGGAGGAAAAAATAATAAGCAACATTTAACAAAATAAAAGTTAAATCAAAATAAGAAGAGAAAAAGAGAGAGCGAAGGAAAGAGACAGAGAGAGACAGACAGACAGAAAAAAGAAATATCATTATTATTTAATTAAATGCTTCGCAATAACACTTTTATTTCGAGAGAAACTCACCCCGACATGCTTGAGCTTATTTAATGCGTATGACTGGAAATGCTTTCTCTCGCTAACGGGAGCAACCTCCTCCTCTGAGATGTGTGATCTGTGGAAAACTGTCGAATGTTCCAAGTCGTCTCTCAAAGCGTGCGTATTAAAGAATAAAGATCTGGAGCTCTCAGTTCGGAGAAACGGGAAGCTCAGGAGCTGTAAACTGAGAAATTCATTCTATTCCCTTTCAATGCTTCTCTTGGAGTTAACAGTGCCTACTGTTGAATGAAACATAAAACGTGCGCTGGATAGTCGATCGGAATTTTTTGCTTTTAATGAAAGAATGAGATTTTTTTAAAGAAGTGTTTAATTTCTGTCGACTAGGAGACGCAAGATATTTAGTCTTAAACTCAGCTTATAGGTTCCCAGTTCTAGCTAAGTGTTGATCATTGATGTCTGATTCTAATAATTGAACATTGGATAAATCTAGAAGATGCTTCGTTATGAATTTAAGGTTTCCAATTAATTTCGCTGGCCTGCTCAGGGGATTTAATTCAACTCTCTAATATATTTATGAAAACCTGGAACATGTGTTTCTTAAAATGGAGCTTTGGAGGATTTGTTCGAAAATTGCTCTCAAGGAGCTATCTATTTAGTATGTTTTTGCATCAATAAACAATGTTAAAATTCCCTTCTTTAGATGGAAAAGAGAGATTTATAGAGTTTTTTAATCTGTAAACTAATATATGAGCACACACACGAAAAACGAGTTTTATTCATATAGAAGCTAAAATATATGTATAGTTAAAGGAGATGGTCAATAATTATTGTTTTGAGAATCTAGACTTTCGAAAAATGATTTTCTCCAAAAAAATAGTAATATGGTCTATTTTATTTCCAAATACTTTTGAAAATCATTCGGCTACAAAACAATTCACGATTTCATATTTTTAGTTTTGCCATATTATATATATTGAAAGATATTGTCTCCTTACTATGGACAATTTACGTCATACTTTCATCAGTATGTGTGTGCCAATTATAAATAGTCCAATAAAGTTAAATTGTGGTACATTGTTTAGTTGATATATCTAGTGAAGTTTAATTTTTAAGACACAGCTTCCTTCCAAAGAAACAATAGTTGAATTTTTCCGCCGCCCAAAAGTGCATCACGAGTTCGCCTTATTTTATGATAGGTAACATAACATACTGTTCCAAGGCAATAGGATCTGGAATGCCCGATACGTTTATCATAGAAAATATTGCTTTGCGATTATTTAATTTGTTCCATAATCGTAATGAAATTGGTTTTCATACATTATGATAAAAGAGCAAGTGTTTGAAAATAATAATACGTCAGTAATATATATTAGAATACCGTATTTATTCGAATCTCTAAGTCGCACCCCAAATTCTAAATACGTCTTCGTGAAAAAATAAAAAAAAATAGTGTGAAATGGTTTATTGATATTCGATCTTTGCGAAATTAAAAAAAAAGAATTTAAAGGAAAGCTAATAAGAAATAAATAATTTATTTATTTAAGCACTTTTAAAAACTTTTAAATACATTCCTGAACCTGTAATTGCTCCGGCCATTAGTATTGTGTTCAAATTCTCCCATCCAAGGAATTTTTTCGCCTTCAATTTTAAGCCACATTCGATATTCAGTAGCATTAACAATGGAAAAGAAATGCGGCTTAGATTCGAATAAGCACGGTAATAATTATTTTACAACTTATTTGATGATAATATACTTTGCCAAATTGTATAAATATCTTTTTATATACTATAAAAAACTCTTTACCAATATCATAAACTTATTTATTTACAAAACATCTTAACAGTTATAAATTAAGCGCTGTTTTTTATTATTCTCATTTTTATGAAATAAAAAAATACATGAGAAATCCTTATTCAACACAAATCAATAATTAAGTGAAACTAAGCTGCATATAACTCAGATTATAAAGAGCAGATACTTGTTGAAAATTTTTTACTTACATATTTTTAATATTTTTAAAATTTTGAATATTCACCGTGTTACAGAAATTCCTTTAAAATTATATATAACCGTTTTTCATTAACTCATAAAATAACATGTACCTACTTTTCCGTAAAATTACCCTTAATGTCATCTTGGTTTCTTTAACTTGTGGGCATTTTATCTTGTGTATTCACGCCGAAATAATTATTCAAGCTGAATTCAGTTCAAGTATTTGCTTCAATTTTTTTGAATTTAAATTCGTTTGCCTATTCACTGCGTGTTTTTTGTAAACAAAGGTAATAATTCCGTTTTACGAAGTAAGCATATTCCATATTACCAAGAAAGGACATATTAAATTTAAGGTTTTCATTACATCAAAAAGCACGGCTGAAAAAAAGCCAAGAAGAGTTCTTATTCATCCTTACTACTTCATGCGTGTGTGTCGAAAAATTCCCATTTTATTTTTATTTAAACATTCCTTAAGGGAAAAAAGAGGTTTGCTCTTCTGTCTCAAAAATATGTTGTTCCTTTAAAATATGAAAGATTTTAAAGAGAATAAATATGCGTGTATGTGTGCCATTCGCAGGGAAATGATTAAGTTAGGGAATTCACATCAAATTCCTAAGGGTGAAGATTAATTCACGTAAGATGTTATAATAAGAACTCTGTAAGGTGATTTCCCTTTGGAAAGTAAGTTATTTAATCAAATCTCTAATCTGTTTCAGTGAAATGATGAAATAATGCTGTCAAGAGTTTAAAAGTGTTTAATTAAGCAAATATGGTGCATTAAAAGTAGAGTAATTAACACAACGAGAGATAATCATTGAATTACAAATTATTTATCTGAAAATAATTAACAAAATAATTGGAAAAAAAGCTAGTAATTTTTTTTAGAAAAAGTTCATTTCTAGAACAATTTAAAATTTTTTTTTAATTATAAATTAATGTAGTACTTCAGAAATATCCTGCTTTATTTGTATCACCTTTTTTAGTTATTATTTCCCTTTTTAAAGTAGTTTTTTTATTATCAAAAAATTTTTTATATTTATAAAGAGGGCGTGATTGAATTCCCTAATTTGTTTGTTTACATTTTTCAATTGAAGTTTTATCCAGTTTCTAATTTTCAGGCATACAAAAGTGATATATCAATCGAAAGATAATGCAAAGAATATAACTAAATAAAACTAAAAAAAAAGGATAATTAGACCATTTTGTTTTTGTGCGTCACGTCTGAAGCCCGGCGCTGCCTGGCACGGACGAGGAGAGAGGGGGAGGTAAAAGGAAGTGGTAACAAGCGAAAACAGAGCTCTACAAATGCTGACTTGCTCATTTCATCATTTCACTAAAACAGTTCGGGTATTTGATCAAATCATTTACTTACATCAGGGAAATGACATTAAAGAGACGTTATTTTAACATCTTACGTCAATTGATCTTCTCCCTTAGGGATTTGATGAAAGCCCTAACTTCATCACTTTCCGGCGACATGCCCAAGTATAATTCAATTATTGCATCAAATATGTAGTTACTTCATAAATAATTTGTCAAGTCAGTTAACGTGTCTAATAAATTGACAATACTACACTATATATATATATATATATATAGCCGGTTATTCTATAAAATAATGTTATTTTATAAACTAAATGATGATAGGCAGTTAAAGTGGGAAATAAACAGTTTGACTGAGTCATGCAGGAGGCAAATATTATTTAAACTGCAACAAAATCATTTACTAAAGTAGAATATATGTATACAGAGTATAATTTCTTATATACATATATATTTTTTTTCTAGTCTAATATAGTGTTTTACATGAACACTTCTTTATTCCATGACTTGTTAAGAGGACTTGGCACCCTTTGAGCAAACTTCTTTATTTACGTATTTAAAAATTATATTTTAACATTTTATACAATGTTTCTATTCAAGAAAATGTTACCAGATGAAAATTTTCATATATTATTCACACAATTTTAAAAATTTAAATTTTTTGAAGAAAATTGGGAAAATTTTAAAATCCTACTCCTTTTGTAAAAATTAATTTTTTGACCTGAAATTTTTTATAATACTCTTATGGATGATCTAAACAACTTTAGGGAACGATTTTATATATATAGAATATTTTCATTCGTTTTCGAGAAAAAAAAAAAATGTTGATATACAGGCTAAAAATCAACGAAAAAGCCAACATGTCTTACATTTTATTTTTAAAAAAAAACTATTCAGTTTATAGCAAAATGGATCACTAATTTTATTACATGCTTTATTTTCAACACGCAGGAAAAAAATTGAAGTGATTGGTAAATAATTGTCGAAGGAGTAGCATTTTGAATGCACTAAGGTTTCGAAAAACACAAACTGAGAAAAACCACTTTAAAGTTTATAATTCTGAAAAAATAATTATTATAAGCTTAATTAAACTTAAAATACCACTTAAAGATATTACTTATACGTTTTTCTTTAAAATAATTGCATTTTCATATGTTTTCAACCCACACATTTTTATAAATGATCAACTTGTAGAGAGTACTAATTGCGCAAGAAAACTCAAGAAAAACTTAAAAAAATTTTTTTTTCTGTCACGACAGAAATTTTAGCTGTTTTTCTTCTTATAATATTAAAGTATTACATTTGTATGAAAAATATATCAGGAATAAGAACTGAAATTATAAAATGCCTTAATTTAAAAATTTTACATGCACACATTTCACAAGGAAGAAAAATTACATTATTGTATTGCCTCGGAAATATTCTGCTTTTAATACTACACATTCTTTTTTATAGTTATTATTTCTATTTATAAAATAGATTTTTTTTATCATAACGCATTTTTTAGCTTTTTTTTCTAAAAAGGGGTGTGGCTGAATTGCCTAATTTGTTTTCAAATGAAGTTTTATTCAACTTCTAACTTTCCGACATGCACAAGTGATATATCAATCGAAAGATAATAATGCAAAGAATAAGATTAAATGAAAATTAAAAAAAAACGATAGGTTTGTGATTTTTAGGGTACCAAGTCCCCTTAACTAATAATCTAGTTAATTGCAGCTGTGTTTAAATTGTAACAAATATAAGGTATGTGACTACTTGCGAAACTTGGAATATTTCAAGAAAATCAATTTCATTTAGCGTAATATTTCTAAAAGAGTGATTAAGTTATTATATCATTTACTCTAACACCATAACAAATAGATAAACGAGTTTCTGATAAACGTCAAAGAATGAATTACTTGAATAATAAAACGCTGCACCTGGTTTCACAAGTCACTGGGAATATTATTTTGTTTACTCCTTAAATTAAAATACATGAGAGAGTAAATGAACGTTTATTAAAGTCTCATTCCAAAAAAAACGTGAGAGTTATTGGCGATGGATCTCATAATTTTGAAACGCGATCAAGTGAGGACATCTGAGTTGCCACCCCACTTTCCTAGTTTCTACACCACGTCACCGGGAGGACTTTCAGTTTTGATAGTTTTAACGTGCACCAGGCCCTCTACATGGTAGAGTTTCAGTGGCCTCACAACGCCGACCACGAGTTCGTGACCATGACTATTAAGCTACCGCTGCGACAAATTTAACTACATTATAGTTGTTGAAGTAATCTCAATAATCACTTTATTTTTTCTTATCTAATGTTTTAGATCTTCTTTACATGAGCGAGATAAGATATAATAACTTTTCACAAGGAAGCAAAGAAATGTTCTACTTTAATATCACGCTTATTTGGGGAAGAGATTGAATACTTTTTTCATTTCATCTTTTTTTCTCATCACAAGTATTTCATCGTTAGAGTCAATCTAAAGTTTTTAAAAAAATGTACTTAAAAGTAAGAAACTCAATTAAATTTATGTTACTATGAAATCTGTGAAAAAAACCATTAATTCAATACCTCTCGTTTTAAAAACAGTGCTAAAGGCACAAAAGCCTGCACACATGGCAATAATCGATTAACTTAAACGGACTTGCGCCATAACGCCAACAGTTGTGCAACACCTTAGACGGTTTATCAAGCAAATCACCCTCCCCTGAGAACACTCCTCACATGCACACACAAGTTGATATCTCTTGTGAGTATTTGAATTAACATATTATCCTTTGATATCAAATTTGTATAAAAGAACGGGGGAAGTGGGTCTCTTATACTGTTATTTTGCTTCAGTGGAGTAACGGAGAAAATATTAAGGCCCCCTGCAAAGTCAGGCTTTGTGCTCCAAGCAGAGTCTTACAAAGGGTTGCAAAACAATAACTTCAGGCTGTGACGCCCTGAAATCCTGCCCCGTCCCGCGATGCGGGGGTATATGTTACGCCACTGTTTTGATTTTTTTACAAAGGAGAACAAGACACACACACATACTCTAATCAAATGTTTGAATTGTATTAAGTAGGGCATATTTTTACACCTCTAAAAAATAAGCTTTTTTTTCACTCTTCCCTTTTTGTTTAGGAATTATCAATTGAAAAGTACTGATTTCAAGCGTTATTTAAATAAGGTATAATCCTAAGAAAAACTCGCTTTTTTCACTAGTTAACTAATTTTTTCAACATACATTACCTTCGTAAAATTATAGTTGGATTTATAAAATTTAAGTATAAAAAAAGAATAAATTGATTTTTAATTTATAATGCAGTTATTATTCATGTTGAAAATGTATTTTTATACATGATTTGTGTGCATGGATTGGTGTAAAAGTTTACCTCAAATGTTTTACACCTCATTATTTTTTTTAAAAAGTAATCTGAATACTAGATATCAATTTATGGCTGAAAATATACATCACACAATCAAACAGATGCAAAATTTAAGCAATTGCAGGATTTCTACATCAGTACAAACACAATTGCTAAGAAAAGTTATGCATAATACATACCAAGTTGTTAAATGTTATAAGTAATATTCGCATTACACATAGTGAATTATTTACTTATAATAATTTTTACACTAGACATTGAGCTTCATGTATTTCAGAGAGTCTCTCGTTTTATTTAATAAATATTTTATGTCCTAAAAATCTTAAAGGTCATTATGTTACATTATTACAGAAAAAAAAACGTTTGAACAAATGACCCTTGAACTTAAATGTCGGGTAATAAGATCTTGTAACGATTGTGTTTGTTTCTTAAGGCTGAAGAAAATGATATCAGTAATTTTGGAAATAAATCAAGAAACATGTTGATAGAATCGTAAGTAGTCCCCCGGCTCTACTTATCGAAATGATTTTGATCAGTGATAAAAAAAAAAAGAGACTCATTCTTATTGTAAAATATTTCTTTCCCGTTGTACTTTAATAAAAGAAAAAAATATAAAGCTCTTTTAATATATTCGGAAGCAGTTATATTTATAGCACTTCATCTACTTAACGAAACAAATGCTATTGGAAAATATATTGTAAAAGATAGAATATTTAATTTAGTACTATATTTTTTACTGACTTGTTTTAATATTTAGTATAGGTTCTGCTATATTCAATAGAATATTTGCATTAAATGTTTGAAAAAATACTTGTTATAAATTTTCAGTGGTCTCACATTGTAAGTTATTAAATAATAAGATATAAGATTAAAATATACGCACATATTCATTCCTTTCTCATCAATGAATTCTCAACTGATTTTAAATTAAAACAGAAATTCAATGTATACATGAATATTCGATGAAAACTACATAGATGTAAATGAAAATTTGTAAGCTTCCTTTGTAATGAAGTTAAAAAAAAAATAAAATTTTAATTTGCATAAATTGGTAAAAATGCTTCTTTAAAAATAACTTTGTTGTCTCTTTTTAATATGTTTTCAAATTTCCTAAAAAAGATCAGTTGTTCAGTATTTAGATTAAATTTTTCAAACCAGTTTTGAATTTTATATTTCAGCACTCTCCTTTAACTCTTTGTAATATAGTTAAAATTTTATTTCCCAAAGGATAGTAATTTTGAAAAATAATCGATTTGATGTAACAAATATTGTAAAATTATTTAAAAGATTAAATAACGATGCAATTTTATTACCAGATTGTAACATAGTAAACATGAAGCTTTCTCTTTTGATGTAATTTTAAGCCTTCTCTTAAAATAAAACGAGCAGAAGAGCAGAAATAGAATTTTTGAAGTCAAAATGGCATTCACATAATAAAATATGTAATTGAAAAATTAACAAAATTAACAAAATTTGTGCTTAAATATCTTGCATGAATAAGCTATAAGGTTAAGTTTAATTGTAAATAAAAAATCTTATATTTAATGAATATATTTGCTGTGGTAATGGAAATTAAACGTAAGATATGTGTGTGCAAAAAAAAAAAAAAAAAAAAAAAAAACTGGAAATGTGCAAAATTAATTGCAAGGTAGCAAAAATTTACATTATTGCAAAATTGTTTGAAACAAATACTATAATTTCATTAAATACTTGTTTCATAAGAATTTTTTTATTTAATCATAAATTTGAAAATAATTATTTAAAGTAATCACTTGTCCAAATAGGTAATTTAAAAAAAAGACTTACTAAAAATAATACCGTTTGCCTTAACTTATTCATCAAATAGAGTTCATTTACTAATAAACAACATTTAAAAAAGCGTTACAGACATTTTTTAAATTTGTAAATTTAATCTGTAAATTTTATGGGAAGAAGCACATTTCGTATTAATATTTTTAAAGCAATATATATATTATTTAATACATTAATCGAAAAACAGTTTTTAGAAGCTATTCAGTGCTTCAGAATAATAAAAATTATTCGCCTGATGTCATATATTTTGGAACTCTTCTACAATTGCTATTAATTTTCGCTGAGAAAGTTGAAATTGAATATTTTCACTGAGAGTTATAAAATTTTATGTCATATGACACACTTTTATAAAGACATTGTAATTCTTTCATCCATTTTTAAGAAAAATGGTTTTATTTTCTTAAGGTTTTTCAGAATGTTGAAAATATCCTACATTACGACGAGATAATACAAAATAAATAATCAATTTAATCCGAAAGTTTTTTTATCTTTAGCAACATTTTTTCTTCCGTTATTTATGCTTAGAAACTCTGAAAATGTAAAAGAATAAATCTTAGCAAATACCGCGGAAAAATAATTGCCTGGAGCAAAATTCAATATATATAAATGATTTTTTTTTAAAACCAGACACACGCATTTTTCTTCGATGTCTGAAGATATACAAGAAAAACTTTCTGTAGCCAAAGTTGTCAGATATTTGCTGAATGACATCAGCAAACTGTCATTCAAAACATGTAATATGGAGATACCCCGAAGATATGTATTCAAACAAAGATTTCGAAGAAGGGAAAGTCTTCCGATGTGTGAACTTCCTTTGGGCCAGCGTTCAGTTTCAACATAACATACGTATCATAAAGTTACTGTGACTGACACAAGCAATTTTGCGGAGAGCAGCCCATCTTGTTCACTGAGAAATCGTCCCCTGCGTATATATTTAATATGTATCCGACTGTTTTAATTGTAGATTCTTGTTTCGGTTGAGTTTTATTAAGATAGGGAAATGTCGAGAGACAGCAAGAGTGAAAGTGGAAGGAAATAATGGCAGTCGAAAAAAGAATTAATGCTTGTCTCAGATTGCATAGTTTGAAACTTGTTGTACTTCATTTATAGATTTTTCTTATGACATATGTTTAAATCAATACAATAACTAAATAAAAAAAGTGCTGAAGATTCACTTAATACTTCGTTGCCTGCGTTTCATTTGTGACATGTGAGGCTATTGTTAATTCCTTAATTTTGTATTTCAGAAACATAAAATACACTTCTGGACATTAAAATTTCAACTCTATGAAGGAGAGATACTATAAAAGTCACTTTTGTATGGGAGGAGGAAGGTGCTGCGGCATGTATATGACCTGCACTTGTGTCGGATTTAGTAGTGTTAGGATCGTAGACCATCAGGAGTGCAGTTTATCGTTTTACGATATTGCCTACTGGCATTGATCGGAATCCAACGATTGTCAAGCGAATATGAAAAAAAACGAGGGGTTCAGGAGGATCACACCAAACTTCATGCAGGACCTCAATGACCAAACCACCCCCTCCCCGGAGAGGACAGACACGTTTTCAGGTGAATCTTGCAATATCGTGCAGCCACAATATGGCTCTTGAGTTCACTAGTTTGCAGCAAAACGGGTATCCTCATGAACAGTGCATTGACACCTGAAACAGCGCAGACCTTGGCGACCATTATTGCGGCTTCCTTTGACACCTATTAGGAATTTCTGCTCTAGACAATTAATATTGTTAAAATAACTCTTTCATCATGTGTGTGTATAAAGTGGGATTTCATATTTAGTTTTGAGATATTATCGCATTATTTTGCTTAAAAATTCAAATGCAGAGAAATTTAAGCAAACTCATGAAAAATTGTAATAATACATAAATTTTTTGCAGTTTTCGAACTACATGAATGAAACTTTGCATTACTTCATAAGAATGAACATATTATAGAAAATGGATTACAACAGAACATATTATAGAATATGGGTTATACTTTTTAAAAACATATTAGCTACCACTTTTAGCGAAATTCCTTCTGAATTAAGAGACGTTGCAAGTGTATCTAGCTGTTAAGAATGGTATCACTCCATCCACCAATCAGGTGACTCATGTCATGTTTCGGTTTCTAATTCCTTATAGTTAATCTCGCTTGAAATACACTATCATTAACTTGTTTTGTGTTTGTAATTAAATGTGCTTTTTACATCTACATGCCTGATTTTTAGTATAATTCTATCTGTGCAGTCATCCCAAGACATTAGGTAGATGTCAGCTCTTTGTTTCAAACATTGAAACTTATCTGATTTTAAATTTTATTTTCACTAGCGACTTTGAAAGTAAAGGCAACCGTAACAAATTGGTGGCATAATACTTCAAGTAAATAATATTACTTTGCACAAATGGTTTTTTCTTGTTTTTAGAGAAGTTCGTTTTCAGTGCTAAAGACATGCAAACATAATTCCCCCATATTAATAGCCAATCGTCTTAGTGGTGCACCAAATGAAAAAATTTACATTTTGTGATCCATGAAGTTCTAAAGGTTGGCGATCACTGCCTCAGAGCAAACTACCAAGCGCATGAACAACTTTGAATACTTTTATAGAAAAACACCATCCGTCATTTGGATGGAGTGCATAAAAAACAACTACTAACTAACCGATGCGTCTGTTATGATTTTATTTTGTTTCCTGGGAATAATTCTGTGGACAATAGCGACACTTCAAAAAATTCCTTTAATTACAAATTTTCTGAAAACTGCTCCTTCTAATACTGTTAAATTGTTGAATAAAATTATATACGATGAACCCAATGATAAAGGTTCGCGTAAAATAATAAGAATTTTTTTCTGGCTTTCCCGAAGATTTTGATTAAAAAAAGCGCAAAGATTTTGAAAGCGTGAGACTGAATTAAAAACTGTATGCAATTGTGTTTAGGCCATGGTTTTTCTACTGCGCTTTATTTAATTGATAAAATATTTTCTTATCTCGCAGACCTGATTATTTTGTAAAATTCTATTTTCGTCAGAATTGGAGGATGATCAAAAAACGAGAACTTCGTCTTTTCAGAAAAGTGTGATACTGTACTTTCTCAGAGAAAGAGTCCTTTCTTATGCAATCTGAAACATTTCACTCAATAACTGCGACTGACCTTGACTTTTCCAAAAATTCATATTCAGTGTCCGCCAGCTGCGAAATCGTCGAAATCCATAATTAATGAAGACAGCTCATTTTTATTCAGGAGATTGTGTTAACTATGTGTGTCCGTTTTCTGGTATTGATAATTATTCAATTTTTTTCCTGATGCGGTAGAACTTTTTTTTCAAACGTTACTAAAGCTCAATAAATTATTTATATCTAATGGTTACTGCAAGGCCCGTGAAGATTTTGAAACTTAAAACAATTTTTCACTATCAGCTTTGAAAAACGCATTAACATAAAATTTTCAGATGAGTTTTTTTGATGTACGCAAAGAGATGCAAAATCGCAGATTACAATCGAATGAAACATTGTTTAAATATTTTTGGGTATGCGTGGAATTGCTTCCAAAGAGGGCATTTTCCAACGTATGATCTGTCAGTTATTGAACATTTTATAAATGGTGCTCTGATTTTAAACCTAGCAAATTTATTTCATATGCATGCAAATTTTTTCTGAATTTCAAGAAAAATTTAAAATTTATGTAAAAGTGTTTATTTTAAACAAATCATTATCTCATTTTAACAGTTTTGATAGTAATAAAGGCACAAACGTAAGACAAAGTGATATACCAATAACTAATACCAATGTAACGAATTCTAACAATACATTTCAGAGTAAAGGTATATTCAATACTAATGTAGATACAAATGGATATACACACCCATTGCAAAAATTGTGGGTTATTTATTTAACCATTAGTTTAACGATTGTTTTCATGAAAATAAAGGTATTAATTTTTTAAAAAATTTTTGGACATAAAAGTTCTTTATATATTGCTATCAAATCCGAAGTTAAAACTGAAATTTTAACGAGTTCACCATGGTCCATTCAGAAATGCTTGAAACGCATAAAAACGTTAAAATTGATGGTGATAAATTTGTGATTCTCTCATTGATATTGGTAGTTCCGTAACTTAGTAAGTGCGTGAAAGTTGTTATGAGATTCTTTGACGTCTGTTGTTGAGTTCCGCGAAAATAAAAGTCACTGCTTTTGGTAAGGCTAAAATTCAACACCGTGGTTCACATTTAAAGCCACTATTGACATCGAAGATAGCAATTTTTGTACAGATTTATGGGTTATTGAAAATTCGCATATGTACTTATATATTATAATTGGAACATATGTTTAAAAAAAGGTGAATTTAAAAGGATATCGAATTATTATCCCAAACATAAGAGAACGTTATTAATTTACTTGATGTTTCTGAGTCAAATAACCCGTTTGATTTAAAACACATTTCATCCGAATTTCGCGCGCAAATACCTCATCTTTTACATAACTATAAATCAAATAGGACCTAAACAACTGATATTAAGTTAAAAATAGCACTTACTGACGATATACTTGTAGTTCCTCGATTTTCATATGCCGAGAAGATAGAGCTTAGCAATAATATTCACTAATGGCTGGACATGTAAATTATACGATCAAATTCTTCCGATTATGCTTCACCCAATGTTTTGATCAACAAGCAAAGTGGTTCTACGCGCCTTTGTATAGATTAGCGCAATTAAATATAAGAAAATTATTATAGATGAATTTATTATCCCGCTTATTGAAGACGTCATTGAAAACTGCATACACGTAAAATGTTTACCACCCTGGTTCTTAAGAATTGTTTTTTTACAAGTCCCTATTGATGAAACCAATAAGAAATATGTATACTGAATTTATAATCCATAAAGGACTTTTCGAGTATAATTTTGTACCCTTTGGACTTTGTTTATCTACTTCAATTTTTAAACGTTATGTCTAAGTTTTGAGAGACTTACTGCATGATGGTACTAATCTTGTTTATATGGATGACATAATCATTTCATCAGAACATATTGAAGAAGATATTGAAACTCGTTTTGAATATTGCATCAAAATTTAATCTCGAGATTGCAAAAAATTTGCATTTATTATTCTTTATAAAATTGAATTACTTGGATACTTAACTTAGAATGGAACGATAAAATCTTTTCCTCCGATAAATTAAAGCCACCTTAGTTTTCCAGAATCCAAATCGATATAAAATGTTCAGAAATTTTTAAGTTTTACAATATTTTTGTAAATTCGTTAAGTCTTATTCAATCTTGGCTAAACCATAGCTTAGTGATTTTTGTTTAATGATAATTATTTTGTTTTTGGTGATAAAACACATATATCGATTTTCTACAATTAAAAGAAAATCTCATCTCGCGCTGTTCTACACATTTTTAATCCTTATGTTAAAATTACAACACTGCCCGGGTATGAGAAAATTGACCCCTTTTTGGGTGCGTAGACCAGGGGTATCCAACCCAAATGACCTTGCGGGCCACTTCGGAAAAACATTATAATCTCACGGGCCGCTCATAAAAATATGTACCTTTATATCAGATTTGGGAACAAAAAAAAACAATTATTGGAGTAAAATTTAAAACAGAATGAATTTTTATTATTGTTTTCATTATTTTTCACGTACACAGACATGGATGCTTATATAATATAATAATACAATGATCAAATAATGTTTAAAATATTACGGTTGCCATTTTTTTGAAAATTACAATGTTCCTTTTGAATTGATCTTTCGTTATTCATTGTTGAAATTTGATTATGCTGTCATTCGCAAATGATTAAGTATACATTGCCCTTTATCTTAACCGTCCTGAATATATTTTTTAAACTTTTAAAAAACATCTCTGACTGCCTCTTGCTTTTCGGGCACTCCAAACAGAATAGGAGGAAGAGAAATGAAAGTCGCACACACACAGAGAGAATCATGTACCATCGATAGTAAAGGATATGCATAATGCAATTTGGAATTTATTAAAAATAAGCAATTTGTTATAGTAAAATCCAAAGTAACATTATTTGATAAAATATGTCTATTTTAATATTCAAAGGACAGTTCTATTATCAAAATGGACTTATTTTAAAACAAAGACAGGTAACAGGTAAATACATTACAGATTATATATTTCCCATCAAATAAATTTCAAAATGAAAAAAAACTTTAAATAAACCTGACATTTAAATTTTTTAAAAAAAAAATCGGCGGACCGCAACTTTCGTACTGGCGGGCCGCGTGTTGGACACCCCTGGCGTAGACTATGTACACTGAAGCCTGAGATTTAAGAGGAAAGGATACTTCAACTTTTTGACTATGTTGGCAGAGCCAGTCGAAAAACAGAAACCAAAGAAAACCTTTGAAAGGACCTAAAGAAGTGCGTAGTGTTTTTGTTAAGATAAGACGGCTGTATTACTCTTTTTGTTATCTAATTTCTTCTAATGTATTAAAATTTATTTGTCCAAAAAATCTAAATCTCTATGAACATAGAAAAATTAACGAGGTAAAATTAATTTGTAAAAAAAATGTCTAGGATATATATTTTATAATTTATCCTATAAGTGACGTTCTTCCCACAAGTAAAGCACAATTAATGCACAATAATTCATAAAATTAAAAGAAAACTCTGCCGAACATTAAATTTATTGCAACTTCAAGTCTTACAAAAATCTAATAAAAAATAATACATGTTTTCTCTTTCTCTATATACATAAATATTGCGTGTTTAATGTTAAGTATATACACATAAACACATGTTTTCTTCTTACTGTTGTTTGTTTCTATGTACTATGTTTGATGTTGCTGTCGAATGATCATAAATACTTGCCGTTCAGGAGAAGAGTTATTGCATTCCTTTTATATTAAATAATATATCTGAAGTAAATCAAATATAAACGCAATACTGGTTTTTGAGTCACTGGAATCAATAATACACAAATATCGTATTTGTCTATTGATTATTTGGCAGCATTGAGTAATATTTACATAGATTACTTTATATATTTGCTTATTAAACCAGGAGTCTAAGAAATTGAATCAAATAAAATATGTATAAAAATAGTAAAAATTTCGTAGTTTTTTAGGCTTTTAAATAATTTGAAAGAGACACGTGACAGAAAATAGTTCGTAATATGAATGCAACTTAATCTCAAATTTTTAGTCACATTTTATTCTTAATGATTTTTAAGTACAAATTATTGCTTGAATTGCATAGAATTAGATTTACATGTACGATTCTAGCATATAATGTTAAAATGGTACAATGGATAAAAGCTAGACATGGCAGTAATTAAACGATAATTGTGATTTATCTGCATGGTTACAGATGGTGCTCTCTCATTTACTAAAATAAATTTCTCTAAATAATTATATTTTATAATTGAGCTTCTAGAAAAGAAATTACTCGCGATTGTATGTTAATAATATAAATTAAAGCCAACATTTAACGTTTTGTTAAATATTTTTTCGTATATAAACATTTTGAAGAGTTTTCAATTGTTCTTATTTTATGATGAATATAAAGTATCTTAAGAAAAATATGCTTAATGTTAGTAAAAATATTCGTTCTTTAATTTAAAACGTAGAATTAATCAGGGTTGTATTTTTAAATGCCATAATTAAAGTGAAATTACTAATTAATAACTGATTTTATTGCAATTATTGTGAACTAATCGTACAAAAATTAGTTCCATCCTTCTGACAGAAATAAGTATTATTAAAATGGAAATTGCTTGACATAAAATTTTTAATAATATATTTATTATATTAAGAGTATATTAAGTATATTATTATATTAAGAGTATTAGCACAATAAATACTTATGTTGTTTTCATTAATATTTCTAGGTAGAAACTCACTAATGGGAAATATGAACATTTTCTCTCTTTCGCTATTTATTCCTTAAAATTTTAAGCTTCTCCTCCGAAAAAAGTAGATCCTTATTCCTAGTTAAAAAAAATCGAAGCAAATATAGGAATTCGCAAGATTTGACTTATTTTTTGCAAATAAGAATATTAATAAAAGAAGGAAGAGAATTGGAAATATTTGGTTTACATTGAAAGTAACTGAATATAGCAATTTTTCCAGATAATTATAGTTTCCCTTTCATTTCCTTGAATATCTCATGCTCTTAAACGAGATCCCATTAGTATCACTAGGGCACATTATAAAGAATATTGACCTATATCGCGTTTTTTAGATATCGTGCTCCTGTTTTTTTTAGTTCAGAATTTTCGAGGATAAAAAATTACTTCAAACAGCTATTTAACAAAAATATGTCAGTACATAGCATAAAGGGATTAAAATTAAAATTTTTAAGCATTATGAAAACATCCAAGATTGCCACTTGTTACGATGTAAGAAAAGAAAGTAATATATGTTGCATTTGCTTTAAAGTTTTATTTTGATTTATAAACATACGAAAATACAATCATTTTTGTGAATATATAGAGATGATGACAGTCTTTTTGTCTAACTAAATGTTTTCCCTACAAAATTAATTCCACTGCTTTGTCATACTGAAAACGCTCTTCTGTAGTAAAAATTTAAAGTAGAAACAATTTATCAATCACCTTTTATGAAGAATTTTTACATTCTTTCCCCATTATTTTAATTAGTACAAGATCAAATTTTGATGATTTCTATTTACTAAGGAAGAACCTTTTTATTTTAATTCAATCTTTAGACACACACAATTCTGAAGATAAGTTTATTTATAAAACCATCACTAGTGCATTTTAATTCTTCGCAATGGAAAGAAATATCGTATGCTTTGATTAACGGAAAAATTATTCTGTATTATCACTAAAAAATTTGTTTCAACAGGAAAAATGTCTTATGAAAACTTAGAAGCTTTTTACTTAACCCTTTTTCTACCACATTATGATTTACAGCAGTTTTTTTCACGCAATATTTTTTTTTGGATCACTTTATTGAAAATTAAGGGATATAGATAAACAAAATACTCAACTTTGGGAAATTTAATCCATTAGAGCTAGTTATTTAATTAAAGATATTTCACTGTAAAATTAACTATATACACTGTTCACTTAAAATAAATAGTCAAATCGTTTTCTAAGGTCTTCATTAATATACAAAAAAAATAAGACACTTAAATTTTGACGTTAACTATTTTTTCGGGACAAAAATGATAATCTTCACAATCCTCTGAAAACGCCGTCAGCTGAAAACGGAATTTATGCTTTAAAACTATTCACCTTCCCCGCTAAAATATTCATTATAGAACCCTTGCTGTCATATACCTTGGAAGAGTAGGTTTCAAAGAATATTTCTGCTAAGTATCGTGAGAATATTCGTAAAAATGGTTATTCTATGTAATTTTAAAGTAAGTGGTACTTATAAGTACCGTCGGTAGATAAAGGGTTAAAACTTAAATTCAAAACTATATCTTGATATTTCAAAAACCTTCTATTACCCAGTTCAACAAAGAGAAAAAGATTCAATTTGGTAAATTGATTTCTTTCATCAAATTCCAAAAAATGGTAGAGGTTTTGCTAAGCAGAAAGTTAAACTGTAAAGTTAAAGCGGCACCACACACATAAATTTAATCTGTCTGCATTTTACCAAGTGACTGCTTGGGTTCATAAGTGAATTGAAGCCAGATATTTACGCTTGGGTTCATTTAGGGGAAATGTACTTTAGGATAACCTTGGTACCTTCGTAATCATACAGGTGAAGATTTAAAGGGCCCATTCTAAAATTGCTTCCTTCTCCAATAGAGTAGAGCAAATGCCTCTCATTGTAACAAACACATACGAGACTCTCATAAAATAAGGGACTGTATAATAGTATTTGAAGATGAAGAAACAAAAAACCCTGAGCTTAAGCTAAACCTTTATAATTAATTAATTCATGTTTCAGTCCACCACAATTTTGTTACTTTGAAATTTAACCCCGAGTAAAGTGGTTGGCTTTACACTTTAGTTACGTGTATCACATCTTAGGCAGATTGAATGTAGTTGGGGGAAGATTCGTGAGGAATGCATTTACATCCTTTTATGTGATACGATTATTTAATGCTTGATAATAATTTTGGTAAATTTTAATATTGTTATTATACTTAAATAGTTCGTTAGAATTTAATGTGCTATATTATCATCATTATTATTCATTGATGGGAGTTTAATTTTCAAGGAATCTACATTGTAATTCAGTGAAGCTTCAAACATAATTCTACTGAAGTGTTATTTTTGTTTATTGTTCTCTGTGTTTATGAATATGCAAGTGAAAAAATAATTCATGAAATTTTCCTTTTCTATTGTTAGTCACTTACTTGAAATTTCGGTAATTTACTATTGAACATATCTATATTAAGTTCAACGTCTCTATAGTTCTTGTACAAAATTTGTAAGATACTGTGTCTTTCAAATGAAAGCTATAAATTGTTTAGTTGAACAGAAAAACATCCAAAAAAAATGCAATTAAAGTTTATTACATAATCCTTCAGACCTCGAATTTGACCAGATTATCTTTTGACCCCCTTAGACATAACTATATGTATACTAATACTCATATCCTTTTATAAAATTTTATGAAACCATCTGGAGTGTTTTGAAGTTAAATTAACTTTTTTTTTATAAATAAAAATACTGTGAGATGAACAAGTTTATATTAAAATCAAAATCAAGAACTTATACAATATATTGAATTCAACAAATACACTGAATAATAAACATTTGGGTTAATTAAATATCATTTAAATAATTTTGGACCTTCTCTCAGTCTATTTTTTAAATTTATCTAATGCAATGTCTTTTGAAAACAAGTCTATAATACGAATGATTTTGGAAAAATCCTGGGGTGGTCTAAGTATTTATTATTATCTTATGAATATTTAAATCTCAAAATGAATAATTTTGGAAATACGCAAATGAAGTGTAATTTCTATGAGAAACTTGGTATAAAAATCGTAATGAGAAAGAGATAGAGGTCCTTTGACAGACCACTCTAAACTTGGAAATATTCTGTCGTTTCATAGTGTCGTTTGTCAGTTCGGTCACATATATGCACCAAATTCATATTCCAGAATTGTCCGGCAAGGTAATTTCTGAGTGTTTGTCGATAGCTTCAGCTATATACATTTTATAGTGGATCTATACGAAAGAGAGGCAATACTGCTCTCTATGCGCTTGTAGTGAACGTGACTGAACTGTCAGATATAGTTTAGTTATCAGAATTTTTGAAAAGGCCTTACAATTCGATAAAAGTACTCAATTCGAATTCAAATTATGCTTATCTCTCGCATTCAAAGTGTGTTTCTCACAAATGTTTTCTTTTAATTTACTGATGTTAAATAATTGTTGTTTGATGAATACAACAGTTAATGAAATTGAGGACAAAATGAAAGAACTCCTTTACTTTAGAATAATTTTGCTTCATCTTGAATTTTATATAGTACATTTTTACAGTTTTAAAGATATTTCTTTTACAATAAAATGGATCAGTTTCTGAAATCATAACAGAATATAGTTATTATTTATCTTTCACTTTAAGTTTCATCATCATATTTGAGTATCAGTAAAATGATTCATATATACAGGGTTCTAAAGCATAGGAGAAATATTGATTTTTCATTAAATTAAATCGTGCACATTTTCTACTGTAAAGAAGTTCACTTAGACTTTAAAGTTGTACAGGACACTTTAGAACAGAGGTTCTTTAAGGATTTATTGTGAAGAACTGTTGGCTTAGAAATCTAAATCTTTATTGGATTAATTATAATACTTATAAATACTTCGAAAAATAAGGACATTGCTTTTTAATTTTTGCACAACAAACGAATAATGATACAGCTTAAATAAATGATTTTTTTTAAGTTTTAAATAATTGGACCTCCATAACATTTATAATAGCTCAAAATGATATTAAAATGAAAAGTTTCCATTATTCATAATGTTTAGATATTTATTTATCCATTTCTTATGAATCAGCTATTTCTTATAAATCAGGATCTATCAGCTAATTTAAAGGTACTAACCAAAAAGATTCTATTTTGTCTAATTTGTTACACTAAGAACGATGAAGAAAATGTTATGCCAAATAAATGTAAATGTTTTTATAAATATTTGGAAACAATACTAAGAAACAATATTACCAGAAATTGAAATAATGATACATATGTTGCACAACTAATAATAAATGGACTTTTTTTGTAAACTAGCACACGAAATATTAAGAAATAATAGATTAATTCGTATATTTCAAGTATACATGATTGTATATAAAATGCTTAATAACCTCTATTTGAAAGCCGGAAATGACTTGAATATTAAAAATAAAAAGTATTACTAATGCGATTTTGAAAATTAAAAAAAAAAAGACTAATATGGATACGGCAGTCCTACAAACAATTCTGATTAAGGACAGCATTTAAACTTATACAAAAATGGAGTTTTACCAGTTTAAAGGATAGCCAATCTTCTCCCTTTCTGTTTACAGGACTGAACAATATCCTATGAAACATAATTTATGGAAGATCTAAATCCAGCATAAATAAAATGGTAACATACATAAAAATGCATTAGAAAATGCATAGATCATGGTGAATCAAAGAACAATAAAAACAAGTTATCGCCAAATTCAGTGACATATTCAAAGATAAATATGTAAAAAATTTTACCAGCTTTTTGAGTTGAGACTTAGGATAATTAAATTTTTAAAATCTTAGAATATTTAAATGAGAAGTTAAATAAAATTGATATCAAAGCAACGACAGTGTAAGCCATATTTACTAGCATGCAAGTGTTGTCCTGCTTAGAGTTATGATCTGTTACGTATTAATGCTCATAAATTTGCATTCTTTAAAAATTCACCGTCTTGAGTGTAAAATCAGACAATAAGAATAATTGCGGACTTAAAATTTTGATTTTCTCAACAGCATTTGCTATGAGCTTACAATTTCTCAAAATATATAGGGACTCATCTTTATTATTTAAATTCCCTTAAATTTCAAGTAAAAATATTCTTCAAGCAAATGTTTTTTTCTTGTTTCTTTTTACACGTATAAATTTTTATTCACAAAGTTTTTATCTGATTTAAATAAAACTTTTCATCTCTACAGAACAGTCTTTTATGCAACTCTTTTTATTAATAATAAAAGAAACTTGTAGTGGCATTACTTTTACTTTGGGATTTAAATTATGTATGCACGATACTTAAGTTCATTTTTCACCACCTGCTTTGCAATTAACTATTCATTAACGTACTTTTGAAATTTGGTTTACTATTAATTGCTTCTATAGTGAGATTTTGATAGCCAATTTGCTTTTTTATGTTGAAAATTCCCGCAACAAAAGATGAGAAAGAAAACTGAATCCAGCAGTCTTTTTCAAATAACAAAATATTTATATTTTTATTCCGAGAAAAGAACAATACTAAATTGTAGAGGGTTTAAATCACATAAAAGCCTTTATTTAGGTCTTTTTTGAATGATGAGATCTTTATTTTCCCTGTTCTTATTGCATCAAAATAGAGTAAACTATTCACTGATTTTCAAATTCTGTGTGGTTCGGATCAAAGTTTAAAGCCAATGTAACTTATTTTTCTTATTATTTCTGTTCATTGTTATATGTTTTCTTTATAAACAGAATATTACCAGGGATAGTATATACTATATACATATATAATAAAATAAAAAAAATATATAATGATTTATCCTACATTGAATGGGAAAATTTTTGGAATAAATAACCAAGAACAACAAATCAAAATATAAGTAAATACACATGAAAATACAATTGATCAAAATTAAAAACTATTATGTATTCCAAAGTTATCACCGACTTGGGAAGTGAAGTAGGGCTAAACTTGCTTTATGGGATCTCTACCTTCCCTTTCAACAGAAAATTCCACATAAATGTGCAAGTAATACTGTAGGGAAAAAAACAAGTTTAAAAAATGACTTATACCTCACTGTAACAAGTGTAAGCAAGCATTATTCTAACGAACAATTAATCTAAAAGGAATGACTACTGTAAAACTGTTTAAAGCAACAAAAGGATGCACACAGTAAACCAACATAAAATCTATAACTTACCAAAAACTATATTACATGACTATTGAATGACATCTCTCTCAATTATAAACTTAATATTAACATTGATTATATAAACTTCTTTCTTTCCTAAAATACAAGTCCAGGGAAACGCAATTTTATTAATTACTTTGGAATTCTGTTAATGAATTTATAGAGTTTTAAGAAAACAAAGCAATTTTATTACTAACAGGGATTGACTTCAAACCTTCAATTACGCTGCGTAAAAAAAGTGAAGAAAGTAATTGAGTTGGTAGGTTTGTTTTAAAAAATATGATTCAAAAATAAGCTATTCTTATATATATATATATATATATATATATATATATATATATATATATATATATATATATATATATATATATATATATATATATATATATATATATATATATATATATATATATATATATATATATATATAATACCTGATATATTTATATATATATATAAACCTGATTATTTCCTAATGCATTTCATATAAGTTTATAACTGCTGCAATGAGATCATCATTTCTAATATTTCGTGAAGTTTCTTCCATTAATACAACATGAACCACTGTTATTGAGTTTTGATATTACTGTCAATAAAAAATATACAGCTGTACAAATTTTAACGCTGGAAATTTAAACCAATTCTTTCTCCCTCGAAACTCATTTTTTCCAATTTTATGCCATTCTGAAAAGAAAATACACTTCTTTTTTGAAATACATCAACTTCGATATTTGACAATGCTTATTCGGCGAATATTTTCACTAGTAAATAAAGGAATGTATAAGAGTATGTATGATTGGTATTCTTGTCATACTTAGAAGGTAAGTAATAAGATATATTTTTTACTGCAAGATTCTCATAACTCCATTATTAAAATTTTCATTTCCATGTGAATTAAGTACCAGGATCATGTCTCTCGAGTTTGGAAATGTTTTATTTATATCATAATCGATCAGTTGTATGCACATTAAAATGTGAGTTCGGCCATAAAATCTAGACAGGTAATTCAACTCACCCAAGAAATGTTTTTTTAAATATAATAATCAGTTCTGTTTTGTTTTGGGGTATGATTGATTATGCATTAACTATACATATATTATTATGCATTAACTATGCATTTATCGTAAATCAAAAATAAGAATAAAAATAAGAATAATATATATATATATATATATATATATATATATATATATATTAGTTTTATTATTAGTTTTATTATTCTCCACTTGAGACAGAAATCATTTGAATACCAAAGATAAATGAAATTAGCAGGTATATTTTTAATTGAAAACAATTATAAAATCTCCGTGCACCACAAAATATCACACGGGTTTCACAGAAGTAAGTGTTAATCACACATAACAAGGGAATGAAGGAAAAAATCCTTTGAAGAGTTATGAAGTATTATACAAATATTTACAATAAATTCACAGAACTTCTTTAAAGCAGATATGGCGGAAAAAAAGTTGCTGAAGTTTAGGCCAATTTATATTAAGTCCCTTGAAAGTCAGTCTTACGATGTTTCGTTCTCTTTCAAACTTGGAACACTAAATGAGCACCTGTTCTTCATTTTCCTCGCCACCTATATCACAATCACAGGAAGATGACGGAACTAAATTATAAATTTGTTCAAGTAGTTTTTAAAGTTGCCATGATCAGTTAGAAATTGGGTTATTTTTGTAATTAGCATAAAAATGATGACCGGCCAGTCTCTTATTAACAGATATTGGAATTTTAAAATATAGATGCTGCAGTATTATAAAAATTGTTGACTTAAGATAGTTATTTTATACAAAAAAATAATTTATATAAAAGTGGGATTTATATAACCAGTTTTGTGTCTGGTCAGCCTTCCCCCATTCTGTTTATAATACGAGAGCACTAAACAAATAAGTTAGTTAAAATACAGACGTTATCACAGCTAAGATATCGTAGTAAAATAATGCATAAAATAAATAATGTTGGTAAGAGTAAATAGTTGGGTTATAGAAGAAAAACATGGTTTTAAGTCATAGTCAAGAGATGAGGACGACAATTGATAAAACATTTAGCATATTTACAGGCTTAGACACGTCACTCCCTAACTTCCAGACCACATAAAAAATGTGGTCTTACAATAGGAAAAATGAGATGAATATAACGAAAAATAAACTCCCTTGAACTAGGTGCCAAAGGAATTAAAACATGAAGGTTCATTAATCTGTTATATAAAACACTTTCTTATTAGTCTGACAACTAAATAATTTCTTAATAACAACTAAAGTTACGAAAATAATTTCTTAATAACATAATCATTAATTCCTATATTTTTCTGTTACTCTGAAGTAAAATTTATTTATCATGTATAATAAAATATTATTTATCGAATTGTAATATAACATAAGCAGCGAGATTTCTTAGGAACATAATTACTCCGTTGTTTTCTATTTAACAGATGTTACGTCTGAAAAATTTAAGAGTAACGCGAGACATAAAAAGTCTTATTTACTAAAAAAGACATGATATAAACAGCTCTGTATTCTTAGCAATAAAAATGTAAATAATTTTTCATTAACTAAAAGCTACTTTTAGTCATGTAACATCATTTGTATTAAAGCATTTTCATATTTTTTCAATGACCCTCAGTTTGATAAAAAAATTAATTTATTTTGCTCAAAATGCAATTTTTTATGCATTCTTGGACTCAAAATACTTCTAGAGATTCAAATTTTGATTGAAATTAAAAAAATAATAAAGTGAGAACGCAGCATTTATATATTTTAAGTAAATATTAATTCTCACTCTAGGGGTTTGATGCTGTAAATAATTTTTTAAAAAAAATAAGAAAAACTGCCCGATAAAGTTAAAAATCGTTAGTTTTTTTAACAATTGAATCCAGAAGCTATGGACAGAATTTTTTATATCATGGGGTTCAAATATAAGATAAAAAGAAATTATTAAAACATTTTTTGAAATTTTAAATCACAAGTAAATTAAATACATATTAACAGATATGACAGTTTTAATAAAGTGAAAAATTATAAATATTCTTCTAAAAATGTGCAGGAAATAAAAATGCGCAAAAATATCATTTTCGTAATGAATTTCAGGAACATTCTCAATGAAAATATAAGAGTTTAACATACTAAGTCTCGAACTTCCTTAAATCCACTATTCATTTCTCTTGTGAGTTTAACTACCCATGGTGACATTTTTATTTGATTTCCAATAAGTCTGAAATAATTTTAAAAAATTTGTTTCTTACGACATAACTTTTTAAAATAATGTTTCATATTTCCATCATATTACTAGGGGAAAAACACTGTAGCAAAAGCAGAAACAAATCTGTAATAACAGCGAACTGTAGGCCTTAATTGGTTTCTTTAAGTATAGAATTGAGTGAAAAATGAATACTTTCCTAATGAGGTCTTTAATGGAACATTGATTTATCATCCAACGAATAGAGTTGCAATCAGCGACCTTTATAGCAAAGGGGATGGCTTGGGGGAGAGCAATTTCTTCACGGGCCAAAAAAGGGGAAGATTTCCTAGGAGATTTAAGCTCATAGTTTTTATAATCATCACTTCATTTTTTTTTTAAAAATAATTACAAGATTCGTTTCCTCTTGCTCAACCTGTAGAAGCGTATCCAAGGTGGTGTGTTGTGGGAGTCAGGTTGCAGAATTCTTTTAACACTCTTACATAAAAAAAAACTGATTAGATTGCAATTTGAAATTTTTTTTCTAGACATTTAAAACAGTACTGCTACTTCTAGAGTGACACGCTAACTTTATGAATTTGAAATACCGTGTCGGTATTAAATTTCTTTCTTTTAAAAAGATTTGTCGCTCTTTATTGATTTTTTGACTGAGTTTATTTTAAAGAGGACAATTTTTAAAACTAATTTTTATCGAAACTTCGCTAAATTTTTCAGTTATATATTTTATTATTATAAATCTTTATATCCCACAAATAGTACTTTATATAGTAATTATTACTAAGAGCATTTTAATTATGATCGAAAATAGCACACAGTTGTATTAATCTTATAACGAGTTTATCAATTATTGTTCATTAACAAGTTGTCAGACCACAGATTAGTTGTTGGCTTAAAATACAATGCATTAAATAATACTTCTACAAAAGGGTTGAAAATATAGTTAACTTTGCATTACTATATTTGAAATTATACATGCTTTACTCAATCATCATTAAAGTAAATATAATAAGAATTTTAGACTATCAAAACGTTATTAAACTGCCATTTACGGAGTGAATATATAATTATATTTTTCTTATACATAACATCCTGTAGATAAAGTGGATGATAAATGCATTTAATAGATGTTTAATTATAACACTGTATATTATTACTTAATTCTAATAAGTGTATAAAATCAACAATCTAAAAACTTTATTTCACTGTAATCATGTAAAAATATTTTAATAGATTATTCTTTATAGAATATCTCTCTCTTAAGAACTTATGAAAAAAGTCAGATCTCTTAAGGTATCCGACTACGTTCGAAGATAAATTTTTCAAAAATTGATTTTCTGAATAATTTTACTGTTTTAAAGAACATAAATAGGTTTAAAAAGTCATAACTATTAAATAACTAACATGTATATCGCCCTTTTTTTGAGAAAAACATTATTTTTAGGAAAATTTAGCAAAATTTTTTAAGTTAAGAAAAACGTGATAAATAAAAATAAATTGCACATTATGCAATTTTAACGTCATTGATTTACTTCTTGATCTCTCTGAAGTGTCAAAAATCGCAGGATAAAAAATTGTTTAAGAAATAAATATTTTATAAGCATTTAAATATGATGGTAATGATTTTTCGTCAAAATTACTGCATGTTACTGCTAAGCTAAAAATGGCTGTAAAATGTGATTAAATGTAACTGTCTTAAAACCTGCGGTTTGTTACACTCTGAAGGGCCCATAACATATGTTATAAATTTCATTGCATTTGATTGAATTATTTAGAATATATCTCGTTTTTCGTGCACAAATTATCATGAAAAGTTTATTCTTCAAAAAATGAATTAAAAAAATGTTTTTATTAGTTAGATAAAGTAAATGCTATAAAAAAAAGAACTTAAAAACTCTCTAGTTTTATGTATTAGTCCTTTTTCCTTAATAATTAATTTCTTTTTCCCCTAATGACCCAAACAACACCAAACATCCAACACCTAAAAAGCACTTTTTCAACCTAGTCGGATACCTGAAATAAAATAGGCTTATATCTAGAAAAAAATACACAAGTTTTTATCTGGTGTTTGTTTAATATTCTGCATGGATTTTTTATAATATTATTAGAACTTCCAAAAATTGCATTAAGCTTTTCTAAAAATTTCAAATTAATACCTCATAAAACATCGATCACGGCTCTGTTCTACATAACAAAATTTTAACGAAGTCTTAGGAAGCAAATAATATTCAGTATACATGATACTTTGTAAAATACTAACGTGTAACCAAATATTGCAACCTCACATATGACTTAGTATAATTTTAACAAGTTTGTGCTTGACACTAATATCGGAGATCAATTCCAGCAAATAAAAACCACAAAACGTAGTACATAACGGGGAGAGAAGAATGAAATATGAGGTGCGTAAAAAACACTTCGTAATAAGGCTATTATTTATTAGTTACCGCCTTAGCGATGAAGCATCGTTTAAAAGAAAAAAGTAAATATTGAGATATATTAATAACGTTAGATACAAAAATGAGATAAATCGTTTCGGGTAAAAAAAAAGTTAATAGATTTAGTTTATTGACTAGCTGTAATTTATATTTGACAGTATGATCGAGTATTTTGTGAAGTGGTGAACCTCTGCGCTTTTGACCGGGTTATTTTATCTGGAAGTTGTTCTTGCAGGTTGTAAACGAATTTGCTTTTAGTTTCTGTGAGAACTGGAAAATTTGAAACCAGGAAAATTTGAAATATATAATGTTTATGCGAGCGAGAAAGAATATATAGATAATTGTATTTTTACATTAATTATTTCAAATTTTAACATTTTTTTACGTTTTAGCACTAAATTTATACATTGAAAGAATTTATGTATTTTCTAAAATGGATACTTATTAATAATTATCATTTTATGTCTAAAATCTGATTTGTAATAATCGAAACATTTTTGTTTGAAAGTAACAAATGTGTCAGCTAAATAAGAATACAGGACTGCATGATACACAAATATTTAGTGAAATAATAGAATGAGAAATATGTGGATGTTGGGGTGATGTATGATACTAAACGAATTTATGTGTAACATTTCTCAATCATTTATCTAACATTTTCAATGAGGAAGAAGCTTAACTCGGAAAATAATTCATATTTCTCACTGAATATCGAAAATCATCATCTGACAACGAAAACTTATTCAGAATGAATGTATGGTGGAACTATTTGTATGAGATTAGATTTCTTATAAATTACTGAAAATCCATGAATGAATTATTGCATGGAAAATAAACAGAAAAACTAAATGAAGAACTGAAAGGTAAGTCCTATTTTTCTTTCTGAAATTCAACTGACAAAATTCTCTTTTAGGAATATAATTAAAAAAATTTCCAATACCACTTGCGGAGGACATGGAATGCACTAAAGGAACAGATTAATCCACAGGAAAAAAATTGCTGTAGCTTTATTTTAAAAGATCTTTGCTTAAAAATGTTCAAATCTAAAACTACAGCTTTGTCTTCAGAGTTAGATTTAGCCCTGATAATTCCTATGCCCACTCTGCTTGGGAGAAGTACAGGACGTAATCAGCGTCTGATTTCATAATTCTGATTACATCACGCCTGAATATTGAATTGGTTGCGTGACAGCCCTGATCATATCAGTAGTTGTAGCCCGTGGAGGAATAGAAGTCCTAGTTTATAGGCTATTATAGATTTTGGTGAGGTTATTGTCTGGATAAACCAGTTTAATAAAGCCAAGTCGATAAATAGTAACATTCAGTTCTTATGATTAATGAATGCAAAATATTCCTACTACAGTTGAAATATTCCCAGACTTTTATTTTGCACTTACTTTCTACAACTTCGATGTACGACAATGAATTATATTAATTTCTTGATGCACCATGAAATGAAGCTGGTGAATTTTTAAATACTACATAAATACCAAGTTACCAATTTGTTAATTTTTGTTCGATTTTATTCGGAAATTAGCTGAAATACACTTGTTCCTCTCGTGGATTTAACGTTTAAAATACATTTTAAATGAAGAAAAGTTTGTTTTTTACTGATAATTTTAAAGTCAAAAATTAGTCTTAATTTTTATTATTCTGTGACAAGCTGTTGACTTTAGAATGAGTGTTTTATTTGAACCTTCAATCTGTGCTACTCAGCAGCCAAGCCGTGCATGCGTTAAACAACAAAAATAATCACTATTTGGGTCAGGCATTAAGAGCTTTTATACCTGTCCTTTGCTGTTTGCGATTTACAAGAGCAGGGGTCGCTGCAATTATTTTAAATAATTATTATTCCTAAGGAAATTATACAAAAAATAAAAGTATTAATTAGGCATTCGATGTGAATTAAGCTTTTTTATGCAGTAGAATTTCAACATAGAACATGAAATTTTTTTTTATGGCATATAAATATATATTTAAACTTTTAATTAGTTTATTAAAACTTATTAAAATGTAATATTATGCCTAAGAAAATCTCATAAATAGTACGATAAAATTTTTATATTAAAAATGAAAATTGTTTATTAAGGAAAACTTTGTTTCTAATTTTCTAATATGATGAAATATTTTGTCAGATCATTAACATTTAGTAAAAATGAGACAAAAATAATTATTTTAGAGAATATAAATACTATTTAGAGTCATTCTGAGATTCTTAACATTACTTTTTGATTGAAAAAGAATCTAGTCTATCACTTAAAAAAGTATTAAAATAACAGGAATAGATATTTATACCAATGAAACGAACTTGAGATCAAAACCACGACTTGTTATGTATAGGAAAACAACATTTTAAATACATTTCGATTTAAATATTAAGTGATATGTAACGTTATTGAATGCAAATATTATGCGCTCCATTGCTTATTATTTTTTACTCGTATAGGAATGACGTTTCAATTATATGAAAATTTTACTAAAAATGCATTCATTTTAATGATTTGAAGTGTTGTTATATTTCAATCCATGTCTTAAGGATTGTACAGTGAAATTTTTTATAAAAGCATTTCAATATCTTGGAATTTTTATAAAATATTTCCACATATTTTTAATTTTAGACATTTCGATTAAATTATTATTATTAGAAAGAAAAAAAAAGCAGTTTATATATTGCCCTTATTTCGACTATTATAATTTAGAAGCTAGATAACACGATGTACTTTATATAATTCCTTTTTTATTTTTTCAAAACATTTTTCAATAGTTGAATAATATCAATGCACATAAAATTAAAAATATATATTTTTTAAAATTTTTTTTACGAAAAACTTTATTTAATTTAAGAAGACTGCGTGAAGTTTCTGATACTTGAAAAAGCTCCATATTCGACTCGTTCCATAAATATTTTGAAGTATACTCACTCCGGGTCTAAAAACTTGAGTCCCTAAAGTTAAAAAATAATAAATGAATTTCAAAATGTCTTCTTTACAAAATATGAGATTAATATATATCCTGTTGAATAATTTCATAATTGGTTTCATTTTTTTCCATTTATAATATAAACTCTTTTGCTTAAAAAAATAAAGAGCTTCATTTAATTTAAGATGAAATTTCGAAATTGAAAATAAATAGTATTTCAATATATTGAAGTTTTTTTTCCTACTATTTAAAGCTTAAATAATTTCTGAAATTGGTAATTAAAAACTACAAGATTTGTTTTATATATATATATATATATGTTTATTTTTTATTAATTTATTAAAAAATTCAGAATTTAAAAAAAAAGCTTAAAGCACTTTTCGAAAAAAAAAAATTCGACTGGTAAAGTACTGGGAATTCATCCACTCCCTTCAATTCTTCAAAAGGGAATTCATCTCAATTCCTTTTTAGATTTATACTCGGTACCAAAAATTACACTACTGGCCATTAAAATTGCTATACCAGGAAGAAATGCAGACAACAAAATGATATTTATTGGACAAATATATTATACTAGAAATAACAAGTGATTAAATTTTCAAGAAATTTAGATGTATAGATTCCGAGAAATCGGTATCCAGAACTGGCAGTAATAACAGCCTTTATACAACTGTGACTTGAATCAAACAGATTAGATGGCACGTACAGGTATGGATGTCCATGCAGCTTCATCACGATGCTACAGTTCATCAACTGTAGTGACTGGCGTATGGTGACGAGTCAGTCACTCGGCAATCATGGACCAGATGGTTTCTAATGGTGAGAGATCTGGTGAACGTGCAGGTCAGAGCAACAGCCGAATACTTTCGTATCAAGGAAGGTCCGTACAATACTGGCAACATGCGGTCACCCATTATCCTGCTGAAACGTAGGGTTACGCAGGGCTAGAATAAAGGATAGGGTAAGGGTCGTACCACACCAAAAATGTAACATGCACTGCTCAAAGTGCCGTCAATGCAAACAAGAAGTGTATCCAATAGCGCCCCATACAATCACACCAGGTAATGGGCCAGTATGACGATGTAGAATGCCAAAGTGCGTTCACCACGATGCCGCCCAACACGGATGCGACATCTTGATACTATAAACAAACTTGGAATCATCTTAAAAAATGACATCTCACCATTCGTGCGCCCAGGTTAGTTGTTGAGCAGACCATTGAAGACGCTTCTATCTGCGATGCAGCGTCAAGGGCAACTACAGGCATGGTCTCCGAGCTGAAAACCCATGCTGCTGCAAACGTCGTCGAACTGTTCGTGCAGATACTTGTTGCCTTGCAAACGACCCCAATTCTTGACTCGGGGCTCGTGACGGGGCTGCACGATCCATTAAGGCTATGCGGGTAACATGCCTGTCTTCTCGGCTGCTAGTGAAAGAGGGCCGTTGAGATCCATCATGGCGTTCCTTATTACCGTCCTGAACCCATTGATTCCATATTCTGCTAACAGTCACTGGATCTCTACCGACGCGAGCATCAATACTATGAAACGATAAATCGCAATCCCGGTACGCTCCAATTCGACATTTATCAAAGTCAGAAACGTGCCGGTACGCCTTTCTGCTTCTTACATGGGACATCACAACAACTTTTCACCAGGTAACAACATTCAAATGCAATACGTGCATGAGAAACCGGCTGCACAATTTCCTCATTTAAACTCATTGTAGGTGTCCTAACAACACCTGCTTTGTTCGAATGTGCTGAAAAGTTAATCATTTGCATAAGACAGCACCTTCTTACGGTCTTTTAAATTTCACGTTTGTAGCATGTCGCCTTCTTGGTGTAGCAATTTTAATGGCCAGTATTGTAATAGAATAACATTTAGTTGAAACATTTAGTCTTCTGTTCGATACGTTTTGTACTTACCAGATAATATTGATGCCCCCAACAACAGTTAAACGTCAAATCTTTTTAAAAGTAAAAATAGTCTTATTGCATAAAATATTTTAATAATTTACATATATTTTTTGCTCGTTCTGATAGAAATATTACTAATAGCGAGGTGACGGAAGACTGATAAACAGAAGTTACATAAAGGTGCATATCTAAACTACTGAATTTTGAATTGTATTTCCGAAAACAATTTTAATATTTAATAGACAATATATTCTTTACCCAACCTAAACCTGAGAAACTTTCTCTCATCTTGTTGACCTTTCATTTGAAATGATTGAACCTCTTTACAACCAATATTACTACTTCCAATTCATTTTCCGAAACTAGCTAATGCAAATAAATTAAGAAAGAAAACTAATTGCATCTTATAGTTTTAAAAACGTTATTCTCAGATGGAGCGGGGAAGAGAAATCAAAAGAGTTAAGATGATTTTGTTTGTAAATAAACAAAAGTCAAATTAGCATAACCTCTTTAATAAGTGACAAAGATTAAGAAACTCCTCTTAGTCATGATTCAGAAAAAAAAACACTAATTATATTTCAGTTGAAGTTTGCATTTTACTTTTTAAAATTTTATTAAGTTATCTTCTGTTTCACCACAAATATTGATTTAATTTTGTTAATCTTTTCAAGCTGAGAGATTTCCATATAGTTGATTTAAATAAAAATATTAAATTTAGTCAGTGGAGTTGATATAACTCTTGCATAGTTTAATGAAAAAAGAGGTAGACTGTAGGAACTAGGTACTACCTAAGCAAACCTAATACTCATCTACCAAATATGAAAGTTTAAAAGTATAAAAAACTGTAGAACACATTTCAATAAAAATGCAAATAGGGAAAAAAATCAAGTGTTTTCCTTGATCTCGAAATGTGAATATATAGACCAACTTCCCAGAAAATTCTCAAAACTGAAATCTATTCAAAAAATGTAACAAATATTTTAATTAATGCCTGAGCACACATTTCTACTGATTTTATTTGAAAGATCCTTTTTATATTTTTCCATCAATTTTCACGAATAAATTGAGTTATGCTACATGTCCGTGTTTTTCAATTTATGGTGATATTTAAAATTGCTTTTTTTGCATCTGTGGAATTGAAATGTATGTTTGTTTACCACTTTTTAGCGATGAACAGATGAATAAGCTTTTAAAGTAATTGAAACGTGTTTATATTATCCGGATTTCACGGAAATTGGTTCCATTTTCCCGCTTTGAAAATAATATTGGAAAATTAATTCCTTCAGAGAGTTTTAATGAAAGAAAAACAATCCAAAGAATAAATTGATTCTTCTTTAAAAGAACCGTTGAATTCCTACAAGGGGATAAACTATGTTTCCTTAAATATTAAATTGAGATATAAAATCCCACAATTTTACAAATGTAATTCCTATATTGTATATATATGCAATGAATAATAAACTGCATAATCTATGTTTCCAAAATTTCAATTATTCATTTTAATCTTTAGTATTAAAATCGCTTTTGTTTCTCAAGTAGAATATATATATCTATACTCTTTGTCACAAAAAGCATATGCACCCAGAAGGAAACGAGCTACTATCCCGAAACTTAGCATGTATGTAGTGTATGAGGATGAGGAGAAAGGTAAACGATTACAAATTCAGAACAGATAGTTTTAAGTAAATGATTACAAACTCAGAAGAACAGATAGTTTTAATTAAATGATTACAAATTCTGAAGAACAGATAGTTTTATTAAGAAAATATGTCATGAAAAATGTTATAAATCAGTATGTAGTATATCCACCTTTGGCAGCAAAACTAATACATGATGTGGCTTTGAATTGATGAGGTCCCCTACACCTCCTGCGAAAGATCATACCTTAATTTTTGTAACTGGGCAGTTAATTCACCAATATTCCGAGACTGATGCAATTTCCTTCCAAGTATGTCCCTGACGTACTCTATTGGCGAGAGATCTGGTACGTTATATCCTTGAAGACATTGTTGGGAGAATGTTGACGAGCATTGTCTTACTGATAAATGGCACCTAGGAGACTTGATAGTATAGGCAGTACAACTGGCGTTAAAATTTCATCCACGTAACAGCGTGCCGTCAAGGTGCGTTGAAGGACGACTAGAGGTGATCGTGCATCTCAACAAATCGCTCCTCACACTGTAATCACCGTATGCTTCTCGACAATAAATGTTGGATCGAACCAGAGACCTAGCTGCTTCCACATGCGTATGCGCTGGTCATCAGCGCTGAGACTGAATCGGGATTCCTCGCTGAACACCCCACGCCTCCAGTCGGTCACACTCCAGCTTTCCCGAGATCGGCAAAAATCCAATCGATACTACCTATGATATGGGTTCCGAGGTAGGTGTCTAAATGGTCGCCGGCTCCTTATACCTGCGGCCAGTCTTCTCCTAATGGTTTCCCTTGATACCACCGGATGTCTGGAAAGTGGTGAATGGCATCTAACCAATTCTAGCAACGTTGTTCGTAAAGACGTGACCATTATTATGACTGCACGATCATCGCGCGCATTTGTGTTCTTGGGAAGCTCTGACCCTCCGCGGCGGTAGTGAGTGAGTGAGTGGATATTACCGTGACACACTGTTCAGCTACACGAGGACTTTTGGCAACGGTGTGACGTCTTAAGCGTCTTTTCTTTAACAAGTCCTTTGGGTTCTTTGGGCCAGAATTAATGGCAACTCTTTTTCAACCAAATCCAAGAAACGAGAAGTGAAGAGATGCAAATAATATAGGATCTTAGAGTAAGCGTGATGGCAATGTAAAGGAATGTTAGACAATTGACGTGCGTTGTGGCAGTGGATGATTATTGAAGTTCGTGGTTCAAGATTTAAGTTCTACGTGTCGTGGATAAACCTATTGGTGTTCGACTAGAAGTTAAACGTCAAGCTACATACCATTGTAGATAAAGACAAGTTTATTACAGAATAATATAAGGTAGGATTGATTACTTATTAGTATATTTGAAGATTAGGCGGTTCGATTATTGAGATTGGTCTGAATTATATTGTGTGTTGCGTATTGCGTCATCATAGATTCTCTCATATTAATTATTATAATTATATTTGTTAAAAGTTTAAGTTGAATATCTTAATAAAGTCATATTAAGATAATGTTTGATCCTAGTTCTTTCGCTGACCCTACACCTCTAGCTCACGCTGATACTTTGAGGGATGTACTTCCAAGGGGAGGTACATCACAACGGACCTTGTAATTTCGAGCCATGGTCAAGTAACGAGGACGACACCTGAGCTGGCACCCCCTCTCCTAACTACCACACCACACCAACGGGTGGACGTTTGAGCTATAGACAGATTTAACGTGCATCGCTCCCCTACACGGCGGGTCTTCAGTGATACTTGGCTGAAACTCATGACACGCCAGCCATTAGTTCGTTATCTTGGCCGCTAGGCTACCGCGGCATCTCCACAACGGTAGACTATCCCTTTCGCGATCCATTGTTGACATAACCGAGCAACTACCATATTGCTCTGACCAAGATGAAGGTCGATACGTCTGTTCGACCAACCTGCTTCTCTGAGGCGTAGCCCTATCAAAGTCCGACAATAGTTCGTACTGTTGCCGGTTACGTCTTCGAGACATCTCTAGTCCCAATACCATCCATCAAAGGCGATAGATTTGATTGAATAACTCTATAGCACGAGCACTCCTGCTTTAGAACTCTTACAGCTTCGCATCTCATATGCACATAGCACACTTACCCTTTTTTCATTGGTACTGGAATATTAATCATTTGCACATTTCTCTTACCAGACTACATTACTACATTTCGTGATAGCAGCTAGATTCTTCTGGGTGCATATATGTTTTTGTGACAGAGTGTATATTAAATGCTTAAAACACCGCAGAGTCCATATCCATTGTTTGCAAATTTCAAATATCTATTTTAATCTTTAGTATTCAAATCCTTTTTATCTCAAGAAGAGTGCATTGAAAATTATGCATACGCACACCAGGTGTCCAAAAGGAAATTTGAAGCTGGCAAAACGCATGTATCAAGTACTATTCAGCAGAACTTCATGAGATTTTGTGAATAATGATAAAATAATGGGAATTTTTCTTAAACACACACAAAAAAAGTTGTTCGAAAAAGCCACCGTTATATCTCGTATAATCCTTTTATATAAAACATAACTAAAAGCAACAGTATTTGTTAGTCTCATGTTGAAAAATCATATTCAAGAAATAGCCACCCCATTGTCTGTATTCAGCTAGTAGGGTAAATTCACATGTTCAACGGTTGAAAACAGTGTATATCGTGGATTGAATTATCGATTGATTTTATATTAACGTTCACGGAGAAAAAAGACTTACTCAAAAATGAGTACGTAGACATACTCATTTTGAAATGAGTATGTTTGCATCAGATTTGACCGCATGCCTTGATTGAATTTGATTCCTTACATGTACTCAAAAACCTCCCAAAAGGCTAATTAAGGCTTTCGGACAAATAAAAAAAGATATTCAGGATTACAGAAACTCTTTTAATATACCGGCATACATATTTTGAAAATTGGGGCTCAACAACAGACTTAATTCTCTTAAATCTTCCGAACTATATTTCGTATCTACCACACTACTCGCGAAAGAACACATATTAAAATGAGTATTCGATTCTTTGTTGTTATTTTACTTCACTAATTTTCTCTTATTTGTAAAATTTAAAGTACATGATTTGTTTTTAATATAAGAACAGTTAAATGTGTTGGAAAAATTATTAATTACACTCTGTATGGTTGACTGTAAATTTCGCGATATGATAAATGTTTACATAATTTTGGCGGATTATTTAAAAAGCAATTTACTTGATTCATAAGTCATATTGTTTGATTTAGTCAAGTTAAAACTAAATTCATTTGTAAGCAACATTCTTATTAAACGCACCCTGGGTTTCAGTGTAAAAAAAAAAAAAAAAAAAAGGGGGGAAGGGTTCCTTGGCGAAGTTAATTTTTTAGCTACCGAAATTAGGCGCCAAGAAACTTAGGTTAAAGTGTAGTATGGGGGTGCCACTTGGTGCAGTCCTTTTATTTTTGGCGCCTAAAAGCGGTCACCAAGGCATTTTTTCGGAATTAATTATTATTTATTTTAGAATGAATTCGATATCTCACCATGACATTTAGATAAAAATCACCAGATTTGAAGAATCGCTAAATCCAAAGCGCCCCCTATACTACACTTGAGCCGAAACTTAATTAAGCGATAGGTGTTAAGAGAGAAATTACAAAGTGGAATTTTACAATGAAAATAAAGAAATATTAAGGAGAAATAAAAAAAATATTTATAAAGCTATCAGTAATGCATTTAAATTAAGTTGTTTGGCGATCGATTCGGGTCACCGAAAATCCAAAGAGTCCTCTATTTTACACTTTAGTCCAAAAGTGAAAAGCTTTATTTAGTCATGATACATAGCCAACTACTAAAACCCCATTTTAAATTCTGCTTTGAAAGGTGGTCATCCATTGACCATTGTTACATAAATAAAACTATTGTTTTGCAGTAAAATGTTCTTGTATGAATTGTAGCATTACCACATGTTTCAGTATGAAATATGGTTTTACCAATTGACTGAACATGGTATTAAGTTATTATCAATTAACACTGTTAGTAGAAGGTGCCTTGAATGTAGTTTCTTGAAAATTTCAAAGTACTTTTTTAGCTTATTAATTAAGTTATGGAAAATTTCTTAAAAACTCCCATACAGAAATTATTTAAGTGTTTCAACAATTTCAATACACTTATTTTACAATTCCTTTCACTCTCATTTTCGAATATTGAAAGAATCAAAATTAACTGTACAGAATGAGTAAAATTGAACATAATATATTTCAAGAATGATTTTTAATTTTTGGTATTAGACATTAAGTATATAAAAATTAAATCTACTTAACTAACTAATATTTAATGGATATTTTGGCTTATTAGTAATTGATCTGCATTGTTTAAATAAGATTTATCACAGAACTTACATATTATCACAGCCTTTTGGTAACAATATATGACACGAAACACATGAGATTGCCAATTCAGCACACACAACGCATGCGAAATTGGTATTACCAACTTGGTGAGTTACCTTGAACGTTGTTGCCATAATATGTAACTATTGATTTATCTTATAACATAGTTCAGAAAGGCAGTGGCGTAACAGAGAACATTTGGGCCTCCAAGTTGGATTTTACAAAGGGTAGGTACTTGGCGGCTGTCAGACTTTGGGTCCCCCGCAATATGGGGGTGTACGTTATGCCTCTGCAGAAAGGCTATACTTTCATGACCATAATACTTTGCTTTGATTGAAAACACACACACACACGATTGTGATATTTCTAAAAAATCTTATTAATATGGTATTTTTTATAATAATAAAGCCACAAGTCCAGTAAAAGTAAGTTTTAATTCACAACATATTGATCTTCTGGTTTATAATACACCTCTAATGTGACCAAGGTTTTGTTAATTTGTATGAAAATGAATGAAATATATATCAGATTCTTGATATTAAACCCGATGAGGTATATTTTACGCTTTTATTTATTTATTTGTTCAGGACCATGATTACTTCAGGGAACACGGTATCTTACATGTGATTGCATTTTCCTCTTTCTGAGTCCCATGATCATACCGGTGATGATATAAAAATTAAATCTACTTAGTACTAATATTTAATGGATATTTGGTCTTATTACTAATTGATCTGCATTGCTTAAATTAGATTTATCACAGTACTTACATATTATCATAGCCTTTTAGTAACATTATATGAAACGAAACACATGATTGTCAATTCAGCGCATACACCATATGCAAAATTGGTACTGCCAAAAGGCCAGTTATCTTGAACATAGTTGCCACAATATATAAGTACAGATTTATCTTATAATATAGTGAAGAAAGGCAGTGGCATAATGGAGAACATTTGGGCCTCCAAGTTGGATTTTACAAAGGGTAGGTACTTGGTGGCTGTCAGGCCTTGGGCCCCTGGGCCCTCCCATCGCAATATGAGGCTGTATGTTACGCCACTGCAGAAAGCCCACTCAAAGTATGTTTTAATTCACAACATTTTGATCTTTTGGTTTATAACACACCTTTAATGTGACCATAGTGTTTTGTTTATTTGGATGAAAATGAATGAGATATAGATCAGATTCTTGGTTTCAGACTGGAGGGGAAAGGAGAGAGCCTGTCGTTTTTAGTATTGAAATTAATGTTCTAATTTGAGATATCGGTACACTACTTACCAAGAGTTGTTGTTGACAATTGTCAAGTTGGGAGATAAGATTACAATATAGTTACCCCAATACCTTTTAATTTGGTTATGTGGTTTTTTGTCATTCATTATTTTTTATATTATATTTTTTTAAAATTTTATCCTCTTTTGTAATTTTATTTTACTATCATTTATTATGTATATTATTTGATATTATTATTATAGTATATTAAAATGAATTTTTTACTAATTTATACTTATGGCAGTATCCTTATTAATTTCAGACATTTTTAAGTAGATTTTTTCCACAAACAAGCATTTCCATGCTTCCTGTTGTCTACATTGCAGTTTTAGTCTTCTGTCAGTTATTCATAAATGGATATTTAAAATATTATTGATGTTTACTAAATCTGTGTGAATAAAATAATATTAGGGCTCCACTTTCAATTTTTATGGACTAAAAGGATTACTAAATTTGCACTTTATTTTCTAATAAAAAAAATATATATATATTTTTTAAAAATTTTACTCTTGATAGAGATTTTGCTTATTTTGGCCATTATGAAATGTGAAACAACTGAACACTTTTAATAATCTTATTAAAGGTGAGTTCATTCGAAATAATTTATTCAGACGAAATTATTCTTTTTAACCAAAATTATTTTATTTATTTTTTACTTTAATCTGAAAAAAGTTTAAGAAGTTTGCTCATTTATTAGAAACGCAACTAGAAGAAATGAATATATTCATTCACTAACTGTCTTATCATGAGATCTCCAGAACTATTAGACCTACTGTCTTGAAATTTGGCTGGCGTGTTCCATTTGTTGTGCAGAGATCCGCTTTCATGGAAATCAACTCCTGAGAGGAGTTGGTGAGGCGTTATAGACAAAAAATCCCATTTTTGAAGTATTAGACCTTCAGAATTTAAATTTATAAATATATATCTTCTGTTGCGTAGAGATCCGCTGAAAACGGGTTACGAAAACCTCGACTTTCTAGGAGGTTTGGGGAAGGGTCTACAGGGGTTTCATAGAAAAAAAATCGCCATTTTTCAACAATTTGACGTACAAACTTGGACTTTAACAATCGTGTTTCTTTTGTTGAGTAGAGATCCCTTAAAAATGGTATTTGAGTAAACCGATTACGGGAAAAGAGGCTACAGTGCCGTAAATAATAAATATACTTCTGTTTTAGAAACTCAAGTCTAGTTCTTTTTAAATCAAGAGGCGAAAGCTATCAGAATGTTTTTCAATACGATCGAAAGCTTAATACTAGGACTTGAATTCCAATAATCTAAGAATGAACAGTTTTACAATGTCATCAAATACACAGCAAAGCGGGCAAGTAACTGTTAATATATTTACTGTAAAATCCGGTGTATAACGCTCACCTAGACTTTCAAGCTGCAATTTTGAATTTTTTGGTATATTCGCATTATAACACGCACTCCACGAATGAACCTGAAATGTACGTGTCCAATGCGCTTAGGTTTTGAAGTCATAAATTCGAGATATTATTCCAATCTTTAGAAAAATACAGTTTTCTTCTAAAACTACAACTCTCTGTCTGTCTCTCTTCAAACAACAACTTCTAAACAAACTTCTCTTCAACCAAACAAACTTCTAAACAACAACTACTTCTCTTAAGTTCATAAGGAATGCTATTTCTTTTAAATAAGTAATATTTCGATATATATAGCAGCCTAGTTTTTTTGTATGATAATCTTTTTTATTTTTGAAGCTCTCATTTTTATACCCGTCGTATAACGCGCACCCGTAAATTTTGATCTTATTTTTTGTGTTAGAAGTGCGCGTTATACGCCGGATTTTACGGTATATACTAAGTTTGATTGATCACTAACCCAACAAAGCAGTTATAAGTTTGCTGATATTCATAGATACTGTTACATTTCTGTATTATCCAAATTTAAATACATCTCATGTAAAGAGTTTTAATATACATATAGCTTTCATACTTCTAAGAAGCATTGTTTAAAAATAGCTTTTAAAAGTATTAAACATTTTCATTAATTATATTTAGGATAAGCAAAAGAAGTTAAGAAAACATTTTATATCGGAACAAGGAGAAACTATATTTCATAAAATAAATTCAGTCGATTTACTTTTCAAAATAGATTGTAGAGTACATATATATATACTTTTTACTTAAATTAATTGTTCTCGTAGGTGTGCATATTTTATTTTACTACTTAAAAAACTTATTTTTAACTATTTATCCCAGCACAATTACTTTTTTAAAATTCTGCGTACATTCGTCCTTGTCACCATACATTCTTTTAGTGCCTGTGTGTACTTAAGGCTTTTAATCTAGATCGCCAAAATGTTTGGTCTGATGCAACAAGCATTCAGTCTAGCACAGGGACCGGCAACCTGTGGCATGCAGTACAATTCTCAGTGGCACTCTGCACTACTCTACAATTTTGTCAATTTTAAAGTGGATGGAAGTTGATAAATTTGAAATGGACCTTATTTGGCAAACATCTCTAGAATTATAGACATTTACGGAATTACGAAAATATCTGAAAGAGATATCTGAAAATAAATTTACAGCTATTTTGTAAATTATTGAATGTTATTGCTGGAGAGATTTAAGGAAAAGAGAAAATTGCACGTACTCTATTTTCTGCTTTTGGTTTTACGTATCTAAGTAAAAGAAATCTTCCCACATATAAAAGAAATTTCGAGTCCTCAAAGAAATTGTTTAACAACTGAATGCTCAGAATCGTGTCAAATTGAGAGCCACACATTATACTCCTGATTTTACGATATGAAATTAAAGCTCTAAGTTTGTATTAAAATTTTTATTTACCTTTTTATCTAACTATAATGTAGGGAAATACTTATATTTCGGTTTGTCTATTTCTTGTTTTAAAAAAAAGTATGTTTACAAATACATAATATATACACATACAATTTAAATTTTTTTTTAAAAAAATTTCTTTAAAGAAATAATTATACTTTATGCTGTTTATTTTTATGTTAATAAGTTTCTGCAAATGATGTAAAATTAATATGTAATAAAACTCTAAATCTATACGATTGACTTCTATTTTCTAACTTTTCATGCATTATCGTGGGGATCGAATTGTTTAAAAAATGTTCTTTTAAGTGTCACGATGAATCATATGATAGATTAACTTGGCCTGTCACAACTAAAAGGTTGCCAACCCGTGTTCTGGCATATCCATCTAAGCTCACTTCCGTCATTTTCCAATCTCATGACCTCCGGGAAACGTGGATATTTACGTATTTTCTTCCAATCAGATGCTCTAAGGTCAGCCCATAAAAAAAACGTTCTCAATTTAATCTTAAAAAGGGTCTTGTACTCTTTCAATTGAGCTCCATTTAATAATTATTCATTTAAAATACATCGCAGTCAGAAAATCTTAAGAATAATTCTAAAACATTTATTTAGAAAAACAAATTTTTAACACTGTTTCGAGTAATTTCTCAAGTATCAGAATAGTATAAAAACAATAGTAAAAAAAAGCTTTACTTGTAGATATGTTTGTTATCCTCCATAAATTCTCAAGTCTTAAAGAAGTTTAGAGCATTTGAAAAATTCTAAGATCAATATCTTCACCATTTTTGTTTATTGTTGCTCCCAGATAAAAAATGTGTTAGAAGTTTCTGTTGAGTTATTTGAAACATGTTATTAAATATAAATTGTATTAAAAAAGCTTCTTACCTTTGTTAGCATTTCCTCAGAGTTCCTGCAGAGTTTCTGATGAATATTTATACACTCTTATCAGTTTTATTTAAAAACTTAAAACGAGCCTTCGTAAAAATTAAGTATTTTTAAATGCTTTGTTAACCGTTCTGAATATCAATTAGCGTTCTTTAGAAATTAAATGAAAAAATTTGCGAAGCATTTTTTGCCTATGTATGAAATAATTAGCATGGTATTTTTATAGAAATAATTCACTGTTATCTATGTTTAAAACTTGTAAACATATTTACTTCCTCTCAAATTTGATATGTATAAAAAATAACTTCCGATTAAACATCCATAGAAGAAATTTAATTAACTAATTTATTAAAAACAACTACTTTCAAACGATAATTATCAAATTGTCTTTATCTTAAAATTAATCAACATTACTTATCGATTAATCTCAAGTACATTATATATATATATTTCCTTTTAAGATAGGAAGATATAAATATTAAGTAGTATCTTTTCTATGTTAATAAAATTTCTGTAGAGTATGTTGAAGCAAGGATTTTTTTAAAATTTTTTTCTATAAGAGTTTAATAACCTTACATTCTTTAACGCAGCATATTTCTTTTAAAAAGCTTATGTTGAAGAAGAGACATTTTCTTCATTATTCAACTCACACACACACAACAATGACTCCCGAAATCTTCTCATTTCCGAACATCTATTGGGAAGAGGTTTAAAATAAAAACTTTTCATCTTTTTGAGAACGAAAAAAAGTTGAAAAAAAAAAGGTTCTATTCCAAGCTTTGTATTTTTTCTAACTCACATTATAATCCCTTTCAGACAAATAGAAGAGTGAAGAAAATTGAAATTTAGAAAGCCCGAAAAGGAATTTTGCTAATGCATCTAGTCATATTTTAGTTTTAAGCGTTCAATAAGAGCATTAAAATTTTAGTTTAGGCATTCTACAATATAGAAAGGTTTTTATTTATGCAAAGAATCTCTCTCGCTCTGTACTAAGGGAAAGTAAAATATGAATGGGGAACTAAACAAATATATTAAGCCTATATAATTAAATTCTTGCCAGCTAATCTGTAACAATGGGTTTTGTAATATTATAATACGTAATAATTCTACATTTTCGTATTTTTCGATAGTAATTATCTATCAAACCGTAAGAGTATGCATAAAAGTTTGTTGTTAAGACTTCAAGACAAAAAAATTTTTAAGAAGAATTTGTGTACAATGGTTTGAATTTACTTATAGTTTTATCATTTCTAAAACAGCGAAAAAAAAAATAGAACGAGAAAATATAGTATATCCATGTAAACAAATTAGTGAAAGTGACAAAACACCAAAAAACGCTACAAAACTCGGAGGAAGAATATTGAGACCTAAAACTACAAGCATGTTGGATTATAATGCTTTTAGCATGCAAATGACTTTAGTTATAAATTTATAAAAAATACTTTTAGCTTTTGAAATATTTAAATGTAGCTTGCTTACATTAGAAATAAAAGCACCATATCTATTACTATTAATTAAAACTTTCAAGATTTAAGTTTATCATAGTCTTTGAATTAAAAAGTCAAACAATAGAAGTATGGTATAAATTGATTACTGTGTGAAAATAACCACTTAATCCCTTTTTCTTGAAATTTTTGAATAATGAACAAATTCAAGTACATGATTGTTTTAAAAAGCTTTACCAGAACTAAATAATTAAAATTATAATAAGAGTTCTCATTTATATTATCTACTTATTTATTTACACCAAACTATTAAAAATTATGAGCCACTATTGAAATTTTTTGAAATGAGTAATTGAGAAAGCGAGGGCGAAAGATACATCTTTTCAAAAGCTTGAAGAACATAAGAAGTTATTAGTTGTTTGCAAGTTGAATATTTTGTACTGCTATTAATAGAATATTTTTTATATTTTTCTCAAAAATGTTTTTTGTAAAAAAAAAGTTAATAGTTTTTCTCTGTAGCCTATCTTCTTTATATGAAGCAGCTAATTATTATAACTTCTTTTCCTGAGAATCGTATAATTACATACAGAATTAAAAAAAAGTAGTTCTTTATTGTTTACCTTAAGTTACATCTATATTCATATTACAGTACTTGACTGTACAGTACTAAATTAGGTTTGAAATCGTAAAATATACTTTATAATTCAAATATTTCTATGAATGTGTACAGCTGATTGATGTTCAGTAACATTACTGTTAGTAAAAATTTTCTGGTTTTATGATGATTTATGGAATATAAAGCTTTATTTTTGTATAACTATTGTATGTTTGATAAAAGAATAAACTCATGAAAAGAAAATGCCTGTGTGTGTGTTTTACAATTTAACTTCCGTTATGAATATGTTATCGAAATATCTTTTATAATTTCAAACGGATTATATTTAAATGCATTGAGATTTAATGCATTGAATATTTAACTTCGCCATTCTTAATTATTATTTTCTATGAAATCTCTGTTTTATACATATCAACCTAAAATTCGATTTAGAGAAAACTTAATTTAGTTAATCTTTTAAATTTTTAAGAAATCTGCTTGAATCAATATATATATTTTTATTTCTAATGGCAGATTATGAACAGAGTTCATCAATCTATCTAGTATATTACCGAAAGCTGGTATCTCTTTTTAGTGCGGCACCATGTAGGTGGATACCAATCACCGCAGGTAATTTTGAAGCACAGTTTTCTTCCTAGAAGGACGCGCCTGAGCTCTGACAAAGCGAACCTGTACTAGGATTTAATTTTGCCTAGAACACCCGTAGGGATCTTTTACATGCCGCGTATAATTATACGACATGGCCACTGTTGATTTTTTGCATCATGAAAATCCATCAACTTGGGCCGGGGTTGAACCCGCAACCTTGGGTACAGAAGGCCAGTGACAAACCAACCACGCCATCGAGCCGACTTGAATCAAAATATTCATTTATACAATTTGTTACTTGTTCAATGATTTTCTATCATTCGTATCAAAATTATTAAAGTACAAATACACAAGGGGACTTAATAATTAATACTTCAAAATGTATTTAATTATAAAATTCCATTGTTTAATATTTTCACTTGGGAAAAACTCCTACTTTTTCTGAAAATCTTTAGAACAATTGAATACGATTTTTAACCCACTTCACGAAGTCAAAATTATTTTCACTTTACTCTTTCAAAACATGTACGAATTTTATTCTTTTAGTTCAACACACATGTTCTGTTCTTTAGATGTTAAGTTTAAAAAATTCAATTTAGATTGCGTTTCTTAAACCAAAAAATCTGAAGCGTGTGAACAAGATTAATATTCTGTGTTTGACAGGATTCGCAAAAGTTCTTTGCTTATAAAGATTTCGGAATTTTTTCAGTTATTTATGTATGCGTGATCCTACTAAATCAGTTTTAATAAGATTGTAGAGATCAAAGCATGTTAAACAAATTGAAAAATTCGTGATATATTGAACCTGAAAAAGGTCTTTTCTGTATTAGTAATGTATCTCAAAGTATAGAGACACTAAAACGAAAATTTATACAATTAAACTTTTAATCGATTTAAAGTATTTAAACTGTGAAATAACTGTAACTATACTTATAAAAATCTGAGTAATTCTACACATTAAATGTGCATTGCACCAAAATTTAATAAAACATTTTTTTTTGTCTTATCTTACTTTAGTAGCATTTCACAATTCTGCCTCAAACATAAATAAAATTAGCTGGAACTTTAGTAAGTGAAATGACTATAAAAATTAATCAAATGTATATACATATCTCTCCACTGGAGCTATTTAATAAATTTAACTAAAAACTGTTGAAAAATATTTTTTGGGAGCATTTTAAATTGTAAATGACAGGAAGTAATTGTAAATGTGAAGTAGGAAACGGATTAACAACATCCGTTGTTAATCCGTTTTAAAACAGTAATTTTTAAAACTCATGTAAATAAGCTACACAAAATTATCAAATTTTATCAGTGCTAATATTTCAAAAAAGATGTCTGTAAGCTACCCAGTCCCCATACATTAGCTTATTAGGAAAGTACAATTTTTCCCGATTTATAAATATTATAATAATTATGAAATCACATGGATAGAAATGATATAAAATTGACGTAGAAACACGATTTTTTGGACTTTTAAGCTGAGTTAAAATATTTCCATATATTCTACAAATTCCACCTGTAAATAATCTATTTTCATATAAATTAACATTACAGTAACGAACTATCTACTCATCTCAGTATAGCAACAAATGGAAATACGAATATAAAGAAATACATAAAGCTCCGTTGAAAAAAATTATATATTTAATTTTGATATTTTGATTCACACAAAGTATATTTTAAAAATTCTGTTAAGTATATGGGGATCAAAAACTTATAATAGTTCTCAGTAAACAAAAAAATGTATTGAAACTTTATCTTTGTCATCTATCGTAATATATATGTATACAATTTATCATTCTTTGTCACAGTATTTCAGCATTATCTTTGAAAGAATAGTTTAACTAATGGCTTGGGATAGTGAGATATTTTATGTAGAGTTATTATTATTATTGGTTAAAATAAACTTGATTATATATTACGCTTCATGTGATTTCAAAACGTATTTAGGTTATTTGTTTAAGTGCTTAGATAACCCAATTATCTGGTCAATCATTTTTAATAATTTTTATACGTTATTATAGTCCATAATTTTAGTTTATACGTTAGTATCTGAAGTGTTTTGAATTGTTTACTAAAAATGTGAGAGGAGGATGTTTTTTTCAAGAATTTTGTTGAAAAAGAAGGGGAAGATCTTAAGATTAGATTAAGATTAGACAAATCTTGTTTTCTAAAAAGATAGGTGATTGCTAAAATGGCAGCTCACAACAAATGGATCAATATGAAATTATAAACTTGGATAAATTCACTTTCATTAATAGTTTAAATTAACTCTTAACAAAATTTCGTCAGCTTTTATTTAAATAAACTGTAGTATCTGAAGTGTTTTCCTTAATAGAATTGTTTACTAAAAATGTGAGAAGGACAATTATATTTCCTGTATGATGTTTTCATTTGAATTCAATTAATCTTTTTCTTCTGAATTTTGTTGCAAAACTAGAAAATGCAGATCATTTCATTTCTTAAGGGGAGATTGGAAGATCTTAATGATTAGATTATATGATTAGACAAATATCTTATCACAAAAAGTTTTAATTTTTTAAAAAAAAATTAAAAATTTATGAGGTAATTTTAAAAACATACTGTAAATAATTGATAGGAAATTTGAATATTTGTCAAACCATACAATGTTGAAATTCTAAAAACATTTTTTATGTTGCAAAAAACGTATAATAAAATTTTTTAAAAAAATAAGTATTGCTTTGATTCAAAAATACATACCAACTTTTGTTATATATATTAATAGCTGCAATAGAAAAAAGCCTCCGATTTTTTTTGTTCAGATAAATCTAAAGTTTTTATTTACTAAAAAGATTTTTGATAAAATTACTAAAAATTACTGTATGTACTACATGCAAGGTTATAAAGTTATTATATGACAATTATAATTTTATAGTCTAACATCAATAATGATTTCAAAATAATTGAGATAATTTTTTTTATATGAAATTATAATATTTTCTTTTCGCATATTGGCTTGAGATGCGTATTTCTTCACCAAATTTGCCTTTTGTATTTCATTAAATGTGTGATACCGCCTCAGAAACAGTGCGTGATTTCGCTGAAGTTTCACACTTAAAATCACGCTATGCAAACTCTCGTTGCTGTTCTGAGTCTTAATCCTTTCAAAAGTAGAAGCTAATCTTTGATATATTGGAACAATTTTTTGAATTGAATATTAAACTTATGTGGTGCAGGTTTTTCACCTTTAGAAGGCTCTTCGAGAATCTTTGCCAATTTCATGTAATCTGTCGAGATACTGCATGAATATCTCCTTTATTTTCCAAATAGCTTTCTGATAGTACTGCGTTAGTTTTTTTATCGTTGTTTCTTTTAGTGCCATAAGATTTTCCTCCTAAAGTTTCCATTGAGATAGACTAAAATCTCAACGTCTGGTCCATATATTTTTAGGTTTTAAAAAATTTTATTTTAAATCAGATAACAATGTTGTGTAACGGAAACCACATCTTCTGATCGAGACTTTTATGCAGCCTTCATTTCCATTGCTTGTCCCAACGTGGTTAATCTGGCAAATTTTTGCAGAATACCAAACATCGTATTCAGCTTTTTCGCCTCCGCACTTATACATGTTGGACAACAATAATAACATAACAACTAAAATACCGATTTGGGATTAAGTCATCAAATGAAACACAATATATAATAGTATTTGACCCATCTTGACATTTTGAACTGTTATGCACATGGTTCAACGTAAGCCCAAATTAAAAAGTTTTACACATCAAAGGCATATTGAGAAACATATTTTTTCAACCGATGCATGCCCCCAATTGCAAGAAATGCTTGAACAGCACGAACATTCATGTATTTTTTTTTCAAGTCTTGGAGATGACTTCCATTTTTGCTCAGAACATGTTTTGCACACCAGTTTCAATTGATGAGAAAATCCATATTTATGTCCAAATTCAAGTTTTAAAGTTGACTGGTTGCAGCTACCACAAAAAGTATGCTTGAAAATATCACACAAGGCATTTTTGTCAACAATATGTAACATGGTCCATCAAACTAGAATTTTCTTGTTCTAATACACTTTTTTTCTTGCATAGATTATCACCACTTGAGAGTTGAGCAACATTTGAATTGTGCTCTGAAATATCCATATTGTTTCCAGTTTTGGTTTCAGTACACCATCGCTTTTGAATACTCAATTTTACTTGATTTGTTTTTCCTCTTCGTACGAGGCATGTTTCACTATTAAAAATGCTGTATAGAATACGTTTATACATATAAAAAAACTGATAACGATAAAATGATTAGTCTTGAAAAAGACTTTTTTTTTGGTTAACCGAAACTAAATATTTCAAAAATGTGAAATAAAAATTAGCAGAATAAAGAATGCAGTATAGCTCAACGGATGTAAACAAACATTAAGAATGGATTACAATCTCTTCACTTTATTTCAAAACTGAAAAATTAGAATTAATTAATTTGGCTAGAAAATGAATAGTGCGTCTGCTAGATGTAAATTCTGACGAGCATATTAGTTATCATAACTTTAATTTTTTTATTTAGAGCTCTGAAATTTTGTGAGATAATAGAAAACGTATAAGAATTTAGGCAAAAAAATTTTTTTTTTGATTTTTGACCGATTTTCGTCAATTGAATCAATATTTATATAAAGTGCTTCAAGAAATGAATGAGGTTTGTTTGAAAAAGTTGAATCAATAAAACAATAAAAATCATACTAAATAAAGCAACAAAAATAAGAATAAACTTTACAAAGCATCTAAATAAGCAAAACAAATACAATGGCTTACAAATGAAAATAGATACACCGTAATGTAATAAAATATTTCTATATTTTTCATAACATTGTTAGCTAAATTAAAAATAAATTAAAAAAGTAACCATTTTACAATATTCTTACTTAATAACTATATTCAACTATGAATAGAAACCTGTTTTCAGTTGTCTATGTCTATTTTTCTTTATTATATTAACCTCAAATTTTCTCATTTTTTAACCTTAGGATAGCATTACATCATCACTATACAACAAAACATACATGGAAGTAACAAGTCTCATTGGATAGCAATATAAAAATATCAAGTTCACAGCATTGTGTAAGAAATGTATAAATAAGTAACACATTGTCAGGAACTATCATTTACATTCATTCATTCACATCATTTGCATGGTGAAAATTTTTATGCGATTTTGGCCGCTTGCTTTGAACGTGGAATGCTAGTTTAAGCTACGAGTATATGCGTGGTACATTTCATATTGAATATTGCTAGAGAATTCAACATTCCTCGATTCACGGTCTCAAGATTGTTCCAAGAATATATAGTTTCAGGCGTTACTTCCTAATATAAACAACACAGAAGCCTGCCACAAATTAAGGCCAGTGAAATTTCTGTATAACAGTTAGAGATATCAGAAAAAAGCAACAGTATGCTATATAAGTACTGAAAAAATTAATATGGGATGTTCACAGATGTGTGTGCGCGTTTATGAGGACTGTGTAGGGAATTTTGTGTTGATGAGATATGGTAGCAAAAGACAGACTCGAGTGCCTTTATTAACAACAAACCATCAGGTGCTGGATTTCGGAACGTATTGGTTGAACCCTAAATCAAAGGTCACCAACCCTGGAGCCACGTACGGGTACCGGACACCCAAAAAATTCAAAATTATTTCCATTTTATTTAGTGTGGTATATTTTTCTAAGATTTGTGCGACTTTTTATGGACGAGAGGTTAACTGGAATCTGAGAGACGTCACCTAAGGCCGCATCAATACCGCGCATGCGCAAAATATTGTGAAGAATAAAACATAAAAAATCAACATCCCCTACTTAGCGGACAGTGGTAAAGTTATCAAATGTTAACCGATTCTTGGCGATAAAAAGGTTGGGGAGCCTGTCCTAGATGACTGGTAAACGTTGCTTGGACAGATGAATAACGATTCCAGTTGATAAGAACCAATTGTAAAGTTAGAATGTGGTGCAAACCCCATGAAGTCAAGTTGTGAACAAAACGCTGTGCAAGCTGATGGAAGTTCAATAACGATGTAGGCTGTTTTTACATGACGTCCTGGAAACACTCGTCGAAATGAAACAAACATTGAATGGAATTTATTATGGGAGTAACGAGGGAAATCATTATCAACCATTCATGGTCTTTGATCAACGGTATAATTCTCCAGGATTACTATTTGACGTGTCACCGGGAACAAGACTTTCGCGATTGACTTCAGAAACAATCTTAACGATTCCACTAAACAATTTAGCTGTGTAGATATCACCAAATATGGATACCATTGAATCAATACGAGCCATGGTAAAAAAAAATCTTGCCCAAAATTCAGCACTGGCAACACTTTCACAAATATGGACAGCTGAACAAACAGCATGGTCAAATATTTCTTCAGAGTACTACCAACAAATTATTGAGCCGATGTGTTGTCGAGTTGCTGCACTGATTTTATTAACATCGGACTCTAAAGCAACACAGGGGCTATCGGTGATGGACCTCGTTATTTTGAATGCCATTTTTTGAGTGACGAAGAGGACACCTGGTCTACCATCTCACCCCCCAAGTCTCTAAACTACGCCCCAACGTGAAGACTTTGAGCAACAACAGATTTCACGGTCTCTTTTACAAGGTGGTTCTTCAGTGGCACCAAAACTCGAAACTATGACCGGCCACGAGAACGCAAATATGATCAATCGGTTACTGCAACCACTAACTTTTAATAATAAAGATTACTGAGTCCAGTCACAATCGAGATTTTCGTTGTATATGTATTCTCACAGAAAAATGTGGCACTATCCCTGCACTGAAAATTGCCATGATCTGAAAATTTTTGATAAACAGTTATGACTATTATTTCCGTAAAAATGATACCTCCAAAGGAAACCATTAAGAAAAAATGTTTTGAAGAGTGACGTCTAATTCGACTGGCGACTATAAATTTAGCAAGCAGTACATAAAAAGGGAAGAGGCATTGCACTTTCACGGAAATTCGAGGCTATTGGAAAGGTAAAGGACTTCCGATATTTTATGTCATCAAAATCTGCTTGGCAGATAAAAGGATTTCTTTTGGGAATTGTTTTATGTTTTAAATCAGGTTATACAGAATCTGAATGAAATTTTGCAATGAGTTTATCTTAGATCTGAACTTGGTAATTGATGACGAACTTAGAAAGTTCCTTTTCCCTTTTAAAGTAGAAGGTATTGTAATTTAAGAGATGAATGATATAAATATAGTAATATTAATACAAGAATCTTTTTTTAAAAAATTCCTTTAATAGAAAAATATAAATTTTTCACACACATCGAGCCCTTTTTCAATTTCATTCTTTAAAAATTAAAAGGAAAAAGATTTTTTTACTAAAGTTGCGAGTATATAATTTAGGAATTATGTAATTTATACTGATAAAGTTATACTTTCTTATATTTTATTATAGTAAAAAGAAATCAAATTATCATTTTGAAAGTAGGAATTTAAACAAAAAATAAAAATTGTTTAAAAAATTGTTTTCCCAAGCTATATGCTTTGGGTAAAATTAGTTAAACATATTTTACGATTGATTTAAAAACAATTATAAACTATTAAAAAATAAATTGCAAATGGAAGTAAGTTTAAGATTCACAAGTTTTTATAGCTCATTAACAACACTCCAAAAGTATCCAAAGTGTTAAATTTATAAATCATAATTATTTAAATGTACAGTTTAAATGTGCTTAAAATGTAATTACTTATTATATTCTAAATAGGATTCATGAAAGTTACTAGTAATTTATGTATTTTCATTGAGGAAAAATCATGTAATAGATAAGCTTATTTAATGAATAATGAAATGTGTGTGCGAAGTAGAGATTTGAAATTTATTCGAAATCATTCAAATACACAACTTTTCTATTTCAAAGAAAAAAATGATTTCTTAGCAGCTATAAGTAATTTAAATATAGTCTGAAAGTTTTCGTAAAATGGTTATTCAAATGTCTTTAAAAGCCGAAGTGAGTGTTTATCAATGTCCCACTTAAAAGCTACATGAGAGTTATTGGCTACGGAACTCGTAATTTTAAGCCGTGGTCAAGTAACGAGGACAACACGAGGCAACCCACACTCCTAACTTCCACAACACGTCGACGTTAAGGGTATTTTCGGCTAATGTTAAGTGAATATTAACGTCTCACTGTTCAGCTACACGAGGGCTTTTGGCGACGGACCACGTAATTTTGAACCATGGTCAAGTGACGTGGACGACACCTGAGCTGGCACCCCCTCTCCTAACGACCACACCACACCAACGGGAGGGCTATTCAGCTCTTTAGAGATTTAACGTGCATTGCTGCCTAAACGGCGGGGCTTTAGTGGTACTGGGCTCGAACTCATGACCTGCCTGCCATTATCCGATACCTTGACCACTGGGCTACCGCAGCCCATTTGGCTACTGTTAAAGAATAGGACCTAAATTCGGAATATGTTTTTCAGATATACAGTGGGGCCAAGCCAGATCAATGTGGAATGTCACAGATTGGTAAAAAGTTGTGTTTAGTGATGAATCCCGGTTTGTTTTGGGGACAGATGATAACTGTGTACAGGTGTGGAGGCGCCCCGGTGAGCGGTACAATTCCCCCCACACTGTTCTACGTCACACTGCCCGCACAGCTGGTGTAATGATCTGGGGGGCCATATCCTATGATAACCGGTCCACTTTAATTGTGATGCGTCGAACCTTAACGGGCCAACGTTACGTTGATGATATTCTTCGACCCCATCTAGGACCTTTCCTAAGTGGTCTCCCAGGGGCAATTTTCCAGCAAGATAATGCTCGTCCGCATACAGCAAGAGTTGCTCAAGACTTCCTACGTCATTTTCAGACTCTTCCATGGCCGGTCCGCTCCCCCGACTTGTCCGCTGTAGAGCACGTGTGAGATCAGCTAAAACGGAAGATGCCATCGTGTCACTCTGTACATGATTCAAAGTTAGCTGTTCAAGATTTGTGGGCACATCTGCCTTAGGATAACATAAGGTGTCTAATCAACTCAATGCCGGACCGTGTGGCAGCATGTATTGCAGCTGGAGGTGGTTCAACGTGCTATTGAAGTTGCCCAGTATTTGTGTCGTTGCACACCCTGTATTCGTTTAATTGTCTTGTTTTTGAGATCAAGTGATTCTCTCATCTGTGTCATTATGTGTATTAAATTTCATTTCAATCCGATGCTTTCTTCTTGGGTCGCTATTTTCAATGTTCCTGAGTGTATTTCCATCATTTTAAACAATTTCATTTGATTTGATTTTTTGACAGTCAGGAGATTTAAAATTATGGGGACACAAACAGAGCTTTCAGTCCTTCAGCAGAGCATAAATCAGAGAGTATTTTATTTAAACTACATTATGAACTTTTAGAATGAAAAAATTATTAAATTTAAATCTAAACACAACACACACTATAAAACAAAATGTACTTCAATACATTTTTCTTACAGCAAAATAAATGTAAATTACAAATGAACTGAAAAAGTGAAATGAATATTTTACACAAATAAAATATTCAAGATACATATTAAATATCCCATTTGCGTTATTTCTTTACAAAAAATTGTGAGTGCAAGAAAAAAGAGTCACTTCGATAAATATTTTTGAAAAATCAAGTTATGTTGTAATGTTGGAAAATTAATGAATATTCATTGATAAATTAAATGTAGGAAATACGATATCCATATTATTTAATCTAAAAATCTCATAAAAAAATAAGAGGTTGAAAAGAGAAAAAAAAATATTCTTTAAATTTTTCTCATTCGCGTGTGTTTTATTCAAAAGTGTGTTCCATACTGCCCATGAAAATCCATAGTAATTTCAAATTTTGTTATTAATTTCTTAAATTTTTTTTCTTATTTGATATTTATTGCTGACTCACACGAATATTTTACATTTGAACTTCGATTTAAAGTTAGTCCCATTATTGCGTACATTCGTTTTTGTTAGAATCAGGACTGGAACTGGTAAAAGAAGATTGTGGTTTTTGGAACCTGAGAACAGTTTAAAAGTATTAGAATAGAGAAAATGTCCTTTTTCTAAAAGGAAATTATTCACAAATAAAGAGAGTCAAAAGGCGAAATTAAAAATTTCACTGAAGTACATTAAATAATTTCCGAATACTGTAATAATTTGTGCAACTGAATCTTAATTTAATATTTTTCTACTGACAGAAGAAAAGATTGACAGATTTATATTAAATTTAATGTAATGTTTTGGGAAGGCTAATGGCGCTGGATCTGGAAATACTAGACCATAATTAAATCTCGCGGCTGACATCTGAGTTGATAATTTGTCTTACTGGAATCCACAACACCTCTTGAAGTTTTTGCAGCCTAATTTAACAACCAGAAGAATTTATTTTTTCACAAAGCTGTTTCATACAGCCATACCCACAACACGATCGAAAAAAACATTAGAAATCGGTAGTGATGTTGAAAATTCAAGAACACAGGCGTAACGGAGTTATATATTTCAAAAATCCTTGTTCAGGCTCTGTGCAGAGGTCTGAGCTATATATAGGCAAAATATTATCATAAAAGCTTTTACCATAAAAGGAGAATGTTTTGAAAATAGGCAATTCTGTGTTCATTCTTTGCTAAGATATGACTTTTAAATAATTTTTTATTGTAATAGTTTTCTTAAAACAACTTTATACGTGTATTCTAATATAAGTGGCCCTAAATATAAAAAAAAATACTCGTTTGTATGCTTTTGTAAAATCATGGTTCCCAACGTAGTCGGATACCTTAAAATGATAAATAAAAACTCTAATTTAAGTTTTATAAGAATTATAAAGAATAATTTGAAAGCTCCTAAAATAATGCAACTGATTTTCTAAACCATTTGGGCGTGAGACGGGAGTTTAAAGAATGGGATACCAGCTCAAGTTTCATCCTCTTCACTTGACCATGGTTCAAAATTACCGAAGTACGCCAACACTAACCCTTTTTTTAATGGTTTTTTTAGTAATTTTTTTTAATGGTATTGCAGATCATTTTGCTATAGTCGCTTAGTAATGGTGTAGAGGTGCCCCTAGTTCTTGTGTCATCAAATTCCTTCAAAATAAATCAATTCAGGACAGGTAGAGTTGGGGATCAGACTCTAATACTGGCTTACGAGTTAAATCCTTCTTTCCCAAACCCAGTTTAGATATCAATCCCCATTCCAGTTACGTTACACAATTCTTAACAAACCATGAGCCATTTGTTTCTTATTTGCATCGCTTCAAATTGAAAGCTACTCCCAATTGTCTTTGTGGATCTGTTGGGGACGCTGACTATTATGTATTCGCAGGTCCCTCCTGACTAAGGTCTCCATCTCAAAATGCTAAAAAAGCCTGGCTCCAATCTATCGTTAGAAATTCTCCCATTTACTCTAAACTAAAATCATGTATTAAAATTGCCTCTACAATCCGAGATCAAATTCCTTAGTTGGGATTGGATGTGGTCACAGACGTTTTTTTCTTTTTTCCCCCTCTCCTTTTCTTTCTTTTTTTCCTCTCCTTTCCCAAATGTTTCCTGCCTCTTTTTCTTTTTTGTATGATACATTAATATTTATACTTATAATACTTTTGATGTATTTACAAGGATGCTGAAATAATGCATATTATTTTTCCTCTCTTACACTTTATGTTCTTTATTATTATTTTCAAATTGTATGAGTGTACCTTGCAATAACATATGCATTTCGTTTCATTTACCTTTTATATTTGTAATATGTAAATTTAATGTGTGCTACCATATAAAATGTATACTATGATTTCGATCAATAAAGTTTGGTTGTGGGGGTGGTAGATTCCCGGGGGATCGTTTTGAAGCTCTAAATCTCTTTCAGAATTCGGTTCCTTTGGGCATTCCGCTAATAGCTCTTTTGTAGTTTCAAAGTACGACATTAATAAATCAATTCCCAGGAATATGAATAAGAATAACTTAAGATGATTAAAACTGGCATACGAACCGTTTGCAAGAGAAATTAAACTTAATATTTTCAAGAATGTCAAGAAACAACATTAAATATTCTAATTAAATCGCAGCTTTGAATTCAAAAATACATATTCATGCATCTGAATATGCTTATATAATCCCACACATATTGCGTTTCAATAACAAGTTATTAAATTATTAGCAATTTTTCAGAGCATTTTTAATTTCAAGTTTAATATGTGTTTTTTAATTCAAAGTTAACGAGAACGAGTCATAGGTAAGGAGAAATATTAATTAATGAAACATATATGTCTTGATATCTGCTAAAATGTACTGAAAAAATTGCTAGAAACTTTCAATATTTGCTTACAATGTTGCTTGCTTAAAAGTATTTAAGATAGAAATGGAGAACAAAGGATAATCAATTGTTTTCCTCTTTTTTCCAGGAAAAATAAGGAGATTACTTATTTTCTTATACTATTTTTTTCAAAGTGTAATATTTTTTCATTCTTAAATCGATAAAGTTACCAAATAGTCGCATTTTTGTAGAATAGAACTGAAGATTGATTTTTTTATTTTTTATAATTTGATTCAAAAATAAATTAAATACAACTGAGCAATCGGATTTTAATAATGCACAATAAATTTTTTCGCGAACATGTGTTTTTTTAATCTCTTTTTTGAGGTAATTAAATGAGCCTCCGGGTCATTCCACACAGAAAGAATGCATAAAACAGTGATATAAAATTGATTTGGAAGATTAAAAATCATAAACTCAGCGAATGATTTTTTTTAGGGGGGGTGCACATAATTAAAAAATGATAATAAACTACACATTGTTTCATTTCATGAATTCGAAATCAAAAAGTAGAAAACTGACTTTTAGAGATTAGGTGCCGCTGGGCAATTTATTAAGCTTTCAAGACATTAATTTAGTAACTTTTCAAATCGAAATGGCACATTATCAGATAGAAAACAGAATTAACAACTAGATAATTTTTTTTAAAAAAAAAGCGACATTCGAATATTTTTTATTATTTTAAAATAATATTTTCACACAACGAAGAGTTGTTGATTAATTTTAGAATAGAAGTAGATTGAAGTACATACGAATAATGTACCCCCAGAGTGAGATAATTGAGAGAAAAATTAATGGCACACTATAAAGCAACACGAGGGCTATTGGCGATGGACCACGTAATTCTGACCCTCGGTCAAGTGACGGGGACGACACTTCAACTAACAACCCCTCTCCAAACTACCATAGCACAACGGGAGGACATTGAGCCTCAACAGATTTAATGTGTAACAGCCCCTTTTCAGGGAGGGGCTTCCGTGGCACCAGGATACGAACCCGAGACACTTCGGACACACGAATGCACCCACAGAAAAGCGAAATTACTATTAAAAAAGGCTTACTTAATCTTAGAGAAATAAAACGAAAGACTGGTGTTTCAAAGTCAAACGGCGTAAAAGTTGTTTTTCATATCACTTCGAATAATTTTACTACATTTAATTTCTTTGCATTTTCTTAATACTTCCAAATTTATTTAAAGCTATAATGTACGTATACATAATTTTCTTTTAAATCTAAAACCCCTTCTTCTTTAAGTTATGGTTTTGACTTTTAATGGGATTTCGCACTCTGTTACCTTTTATCTAAATCTTTTTAATGTTGCTTATTTCTTCCAGCTAAATCTGCCCCTCCTTTTCCTCGTATTATTACAAAAAAAGTTTTTAAATACCAAATTTACTCGAATCTAAGCCGCCGTCGATAAACAGCCCCCCCCAAATTCTCAACGTTTTTTGTGAAAAATGAAAAATAGTGCAAAATGTTTCATTGATATCCTATTTTACGAAATTAAATTAAAAATGAGAACTAATAAGAAGTAAATAATTAGTTATTTTACCTTTATTATTTACTCTTAAATACATACATGGACCAATGATTGTTACAATCTCCCCATCCAACGGATTTTTTTTTTTGCCTCGATTCTAAACCACACTTGATTTTCAGTAGCATTAACATTTGAAAAAAAGGGTGACTTAGATTCGAGTAAATATGGTATAGTTACCTTCTGATTTAGTTCTAATGTTGAAAAGAAACTATGAGTATTCAACTAAAACCTTCATCATTTAGCATGATTTCTTGCTTTGTTGAAATTCGTGTATTCTATTGACTTTTATTTTCAATCAGAATCGGTTTAGTTTGAAAAATAATTTTATCACTTTTGTTTTACTCATTACTGTATAAATAAGAATAAGAATTCTTTAGTAAGAAGAGACAGATTTCATTATATATGCTTCGCTAAATGAGGTATTCCTGATTCAGTTGAAAAAAGGAAGAATACGACAAATATTGTTTGAAAAGGATTAGAATCGAAATTAAAGAAATATTGTTATAATTACCCGGTGACTGGTCTCCTATGGTCACAAAATACAACCTCTGACAATAAAATTCGGTGAATGAAGTCAGAACGGCTAATCTGGCAACACTGGCGAAACAAAGTGCTGAACATGCGTAGCGGCAGGTGTTCACCATCTTCCTCTAGCATTGTTCAGTTGAGATTCATTTGTGTTCCGTGTAAGACTTGTTTTACAAAGTGCTTGTTTAGTACGTTGATTCTTAACTGAGAACAGGAAAATGAACAAACAAAAGATCAGTTTAAAGTTTTGTTTTAAGATTGGCAAGACACCGACAGGAACTTATTCGTTGCTTCTACGTATTTATGAAGATCAAGCACTGTCCATAAAGTGTGTGCACGAGTAGCTCGCCCGTATTCTAGAAGGTAGGGAAAGTATTTCTGACAACCCCCGTAGCGAAAGACCGGCATCCACAGTCAGTGACGAAAACATTGAGAGAGAAAGTGAGTAAATTAATCAAGAAAGATCGTCGATTAATTGTACGCATGATAGATGGACGATGAATGCTGCAAAGTACATAGAAATTTTGACACGTTTCATGATACGTCTAGGCCGGGTACGATCCCAGTATGCACAACAAGGTTCATGGTTTTTGGTACAAGACAATGCTCACCATCACATTGCCAATATCATCAAACAGTTCCTAGTAAAAAAAAAGGGGTGTGTGTGCAAATTGAACATCCACCATTCTCACAAGATCTCAATCCTATAGACTTCTTCCTATTCCCTCGACTCAAACTCGCTTTGAAAGGAAAGGATATTCTTGACATGCAACGAAACGTGACGAGGCTTTTGAACTCATTCCAAAAAAGACTTCTTGCAAAGATTCCAGGACATGTGTAGCAGATTTCAGTAGTGTATATTTATGGAGGATGACTCTATTACGAAGGACAGTAAGGTAATTTTCGTTAATATTTCATCTACGTTAATGTTACAGGACTATTCATCGGACTTTATTGTCAGAGGTTGTAGTAAATCCAAAATGGAATAAAGATCATTTGGGCACCTCGGGGTAGTTAATTCTGTATTTACCTAAAAAGGATATGAAAAGAACACTATCGAAAATACTAATTCATGTATTTTTGTTGAAATATTTTATATTTAGGGAATTTTAATGTGAATCAGAAAATAGATGAGTTGTTCTGTTGTAGATTACCAGTGATAAGTTAGTTGAGACGAGTTTTAAACATTTTATGATCTACTGTCCTTTGCAAGCAACGCCGTTTCTTAAATTATTAAAGTGATTCAAGGAAAAACATAGCGAAATGTTAACGATAGAGTCAAGTTGGCAAATGTCTAGCTACTTCTATAGCTCGAGCTTTATTAGAGCTTTGCAAGACCCGCCGTGTAGGGGCACGATGCACGTTAATACTTTCTCCACCGCATTATAATTTACTGCAGTTTTTTTCATACAATATTTTTTTTTGGATCACTACATTGAAAATTAAGGGATATACATAAACAAAATACTCCACTTTCGGAAATTTAATACGTTAGAGCTAATAAATCAAAGATATTCCACTGTAAAATTAATTATATACACCGTTCACTTAAAATAAATAGTCAAATCATTTTTAAGGTCTTCATTAACATACAAAAACATAAGATACTTAAATTTTTACAAAAACTATTTTTTCGGGACAGAAATAATAATCTTTGCAATCCGCTAAAAACGCCGTCAGCTGAAAACACAATATCTGCTACAAAACTATTCGCCTTCCCCGCTAAAATACCCATTATAGAACCCATGCTGCCATATATCTTGGAAGAGTGGATTTCAAAGAATATTCCTGCTATGTATTGGTAGAATATTCCTTCTAAGCTGGTGTGGTGTGGTAGTTAGAAGAAGGGGTGCCAGCTCAGGTGTCATCCACGTCACTTGACCATGGTTCAAAATTACGTGGTCCGTTGCCAAAAGCCCTGGTGTAGCTGAACAATGCGACGTTAAAATTCCCTCACTCACTCATTCCAAAAAATATAGTACAGTAGTTATAATTATTTTTATACTTAAAAATGCAATATCTCGCCTATTCAATTAAAATTATAGCGTTTTAATTAACTACAAAACACAAACAAATTTTTAAAATTTGTCCAAATGATGTAGTGTGAAAGAGAAAAAGTTTATTTACTTTAAGTAACAGAACCGATAAAAGCATTTACTTGAAAAAAGATCAATTTCTTACTATCAAATGTGCATAATAAAATCATAAAAAATGCATTTAAATAATAAGAGATTCATAACAAACTCTCCCTTCAAAACTTAGTTTTATTCTGAAATAAAAAAAATTAGGGATTATGCTGATCACAGGAATTAATTAGAATCAAACGCCTTGCGTAGACAAAACAAAAAGGGTTTTTAATAAACAAAAGATAGATATATGCTGTCGTGGGCGTTTTTGCAGCGCACGCCAGAATTGCTTGCAGATGGCAGAATTTTTTCCTACTTACTTGACAAATATCGTTATATTTTGGACACTTCACACAATATCTTTATAAATTATAGCCTATGCTATAAATTATGGCCTATGTGTTATTCTGATGTATAAGCTATATTACTATAAAGTTTCATTAAAATCCATATAGTTGTTTATGCGTGAAAGACGGCCAAACATCCTCACAAACTTTTGCATTTATAATATATATCTAGATATAGATACATCAGTGTGCACTGTTTTGCAATTATTTTTCTCTAATCGCATGGCCTTTTTGATATTCGCTTGATTTTTAAACGAAGTTTTCCTTTTCTCAAAACTATTATTAGCTTAAATATCATATTATAAATACCAGTTTTTCTGCGTGGAATTATAAGTTAAACTTAAAAAAAAAGGAGTTCTTCGATGATTTTTTTATGATAGCACTTGTTTTACAAATGCAGAATTTTTAAATAATGCTTGTTCGTAAGCGTGAAGTTAGAATTGAAAATATATCTCTCAGTCGAGAAAGTATGATCCACAAAATTATCCATTAACGATAAAGTTATATTCTATTTAAAATGTATAAAAATACAATCTTTTATAAATAATTTACAACTTTTTAAAATATTTCCTCTAAATACCCTAAGATGTTTAAAAAATTTTATCAACACTTTCTATTAAATGATTACAACTCTAAAGAATGTTCGAAATAATTGTTATGTATTAGTTCTTCTCTTGCTCCCCATTACTTGTCACGTCCTAATTTTTTTCATGTGCATAACTTACAAAGTAACACAAGTATAAGTGAATCATAACCATAAATAAAACAAACGCAAACATAAGTAAAAGACAGTTTTGTAAAGAAACTCTAAGGAATATGTTTCATTATGTTACCAAAGAATAAAATAAAATAATACTTTACAAAAAAATCTCATGGGCTTGGCTAATTGTTTAAATGTTACTTTAGCTACCATTTTTCATTATATAAGATTAAGAATTATTTTTCATTAAGAAAACGAAAAAGTAAGTTTTTCAGAAATGCTAATTATGGAAAAGAACACCAAAATTTTGTCAGATTTGAAAATCATACCTCACTTTGAAAGCAAGTAACGTCTTTAAAGTGGAAATAATCTTCTGAATCATGAATAGTTATATAATTTGTATAAAGAGAATTTTCTTTTCATCACATAAATTTATCAGTAAAACTTTTTGATTAATTTCATTTGTATTTGAAATATTTTGAATCTGGTTTTAATTAAAATAAGTCATTTGTGAATAATGTAATGAGAAAAAGTTCCAAACTGTATGGAATATTCAGATCCTTTTAAATATAAGTTCTTTTATATCTTTCATTCAAATTATTAAATATAAGTTTATATGTAAACAAACCGAGACCTTATAAGAGAAATTATCAACAATAAAAGAAATGAAATTTTGGCTGGAGAATTTAAAGTAGCCTTTTAATGCTTTCGAATGTTATTTAATTTATTAATAAATGCCGTTCCTTTTAATGAATAAACTTTATGAAGTTTAAAACTCTACGTAAAATAACTATAAAAACAATCTTAGCAGGTGCTTTTCTGCTTCAGAGCAAGAAATAATCATTTTCAAACTACTCATTCTTTGCCTTTTGTTCTCTGTGGCTTGAAATAGAGAAAATATATTTTATAAAAGTGCTGAACTTGTGTGTCGAAATGAATTCTTTGAATAGTTTGGTTTGTAATGAGTGTTGTAACTTGTTTATAAAAACTATTTCTCGGAATCTACTTTGAAAATATCATAAAAAGAAAGATGTGGAGTATGTTTAAATTTTATTTTCCAAGTGACCACGCAGAAATGGATGACTTAAAATTTAGTTCAGAATGAAAATTTTCAAAATAAAATTGAACTATGGGATCTCTTTTTTTCCTAAGAAATTATTTTACTGAAATAGTATTTAGTTTATTAGTTAAATGAATTATTTCCACATATTTTAAGAATAAAATCCATAGATTCGGGGTGAAGTTAAAAGGTTTTGATTCGTTTGATGAAGAAATTTCAGAATTTCAGAGAAACCTAATTTAAAACGAGACAAGGTTATTACTTCTTTTTAACAACAAAATTTACTGTCTCCGTTGTCTTCAAGCAATATTTCGCTTAAAATATGTACTAAGGGAGCAAATAAACGTATTTTTCTGGTAAATTTCAAAAACGAAGGATACAAGTTCTTGGATTTCAAAGTAAGGATTAAATATCTTGAACGCCCAACTAAAATAAAATTGAATTAGATATAAACCCAAATAACAAAGGATAAATAACGATAAAAAAACAAAGATATTATTAAAACCTTGTCCATTAGCTCTTAGATAAAATTTCGTTCGAATTAAGGGATATATTTCCCAGAAATTACATTTTTTATTATACCGTAAAAGGATTTGAGATGTCTTCTTTCACAATATGAATTGAGAAAGACAGCATTTATATATAATGCTCTTTCAAATAGAACTAGAACAAACCCAAGTGGTGGGATTTACTGGGTATGGTTGTTTTTCTCAAATCTACATTATCACTTCCATTTACTATTGTAAGAAAATCCATAGCCTGAAGAAAAATACGCATATCTTTTGATCTTGATTTAGGATATAATTACTAGACCTACAATGCAATAAGAGTATTGTTTTGAGAAATGGTTAGGAGATCATGTTCTTAAATTTTTTTGTTGGAATTTATCAGAAAATGGAATTAGCTTGCTGAATTTATATTTTAAAGACTTGATGAATATATTAATTCTATTAAAAATGCATCACAAAAACACTTATTTTGGAAAATCTTACGAGGGAAGTTAGCGATAAACTGATTTCATATAAGTTATCCTATTATTTAAAAGTCACGCTTTAAGGGGTTGAAATAAATTTTGAAGTATACTAATATGGAAGGATAATGAGATATTTCTTTGTAAGAAAAATGATTTCTGGAAGAGACATTATACCGTAAATTCGATTTAGCATGTTCATTTTTTTTTCAAATGAGTTTTGAAACCGTTATTAAATTACCCGAAAATATTTTATAAAATACTCAGTTTTATTTCCGAAATTCTGTTCATGCTAAAAATTATTTTAAGTTAGTTATTTTCTTCAGTAAAAATAAATTTGTTACTTATGAACGAAAATGAACTTTAAAAGATTAAATTTTTCAATGAATAATCTAAAAATGTACCTCTAACTTTTAATGAAATTAAAACTTTTATATTCTTTCTTAAGGGACACAGTACGATTCAATAGACAAAAATCGGTCAAAAATTCAAGTAAAATTTTTTTAGCCTACATTAATAGACCTCGCAATATTTTAATTTAAATTCCAACTTTTCTCTCCTTTTGTTAAACTTCAACTCTCAATCACTCTCAAAAATTAACCGGACTCACTCTCGACCTATGGGAACAGAGTAGGCCGACCAATAGCGAAGCGAGTTCTGGGGGATCGTCTCGGCACCCAAACTCACTTAGCTTTGGGGAATGTTATTGGAGCACATAGTCCCGTCGGACTCTAATCTCCTATCCTGAAATTTTAGATGACTGTACTTAATTATACCAATGCCCATTTTAGAAAGGTATTAAATTAAGGGGAAAAATTAATATAGAAAGATCTAGGATATGAAAAAAATTAATGGGTGAAACAATTAAAAAGTTAAATAAAATGAGAATAAAAAGCTCTTTTAAGAGCTCGAAAAACAGACTTCAAATCGCCCAGAAGAGGGTGGAGTTACAGTGGCCAATCGGGTTGCAGCAAGAACCGAGATCAGAAAGTGCGGGAATCATTCCAGTATAGTCTCTCAAAGGAGCAAGACGCAATGGAAAATCTGTTCGTAGATCAAAGCGTTGAAATGGAGGAAATTAATCCTCAAACCGTCACTGATCAGCAGAAATGCAATAATCTGCAAAGCATTGACAAACAGATAAGAATTTTTGTGGCACGTAAAGAGTACGTCTCCCAAATGCTCGACATCGAGAAAAGCATCCCTGGACCGACTACCGAGACCACCCAGAAATTGGAAGCTGATGCCGCTAGTCTGGATGAAAAGATCAAAGCCCTTGAAGGTAATATGTCTGAATTATTACCTTGCCCAGTGCCTTTATGCGCGCATAACTTTAAATATAAAAATAATAAGAAAAGAGCAGCTGAGCCCATAATCAGGTCAGCCAAACTAACTGTTAAAAATAACGATAAAAATAATAAATTGGATGATGAGGAATTTAAAATACCGCGGAAAAAAAGTAAGAGTAATAACGTTCCGAAGGAGGATAACAAAATTATCGCGACTAAAAATAAATTTGCAGCTCTCAACTCTCCAAATAATGACGTCGAGGATGTCACCCCTGCTGCCCTCAAAGTTAAGCCTATCATGATGAAGCTTTTCCCGGAATATAACTTGATCCTTCAAGAAATCTACAGAACCCAGCCAACCGCCACCAACACTCCTGTAGGTGGCTGGATTAAAATCCAAGCTGAAAGCTCGGACCATCACAGAGAAATAACTTCTTTTTTCACTGATAAAAAATGCCAGTACTACGTGACTGACCCCCCAGCCAATAGACCACTTAAACTGGTCATAAAAGGCCTTCTGGCCACCACCAACCCTGAGGACATCAAAAATGACTTCATCGAACAAGGGATCAAAATCGTTAAAATTGCGTAATTGCGTCAATTTAAAACTAAAAGCCCCCTCCCAATATACATGATTGAGATCGCTCGGGATGAGAATGTCGATGACATTTTCAAAGTCCGGAGCTGCCTTTATATGCAGATCAAAATCGACCCTTTCAAAAAAAGCTCCAGACCAACGCAGTGTTACAACTGCAACTTTTTCCATCATGCAAGTCAAAACTGTAGCATGAAAACGCGCTGTCTGAAATGTGGCGAAGAACACAGAACACAGGCCAGTGTAATATCAAGGAAAAAATTAATAACCCGACTTGCATTAACTGCAACGCGAAAGGTCATATGGCCTCTTCTACTGAATGCCTCCTCTTCCCTAAGCCCAGAAAGGGTAAAGGTCAACCCCAAAAAGACAATAAAAAGAGCGTAACGAAATAACCCAGGCAAACGCAGCGCTAATTACCCCCGGCTTGAGTTTTGCTCAAGCTATTCAAGGCAAAAATCCCCAACAGAGGGCAGCGCGCGGGAATGACTTCTCGGCGTCCAATAATGACAATAACAATAAAAATAAATCACTTAATGCTTCTACTGGACAGGTAGGAGATTTCTCCTTTCTCCAGGCTATCTTTGAAATGAAAAAGATTTTTGATTTTTTTCCAAATTTAATTTCGGAGATGAAAAAATCTGCGCAATGCACAGATCCAACAGACAAACTCCACTGTCTGTTAAAGGGTATCTGTACCTCAATCTCATCTCTAGATATCAATAATGAGTAATTCTTTTTTCGGCCTTACAATATTCTCCTGGAACGCAGACAGAGTGAGATCGCGTATTGTTGAGATGCGCGATTTCATTGATAAGCACGCCCCCGATTTATTATTACAAGAAACACATCTGAGACCAGAGCATTCTTTTAGCATCCCCAACTATATTTGTTACAGGAACGACAGGACCAACTAAGCCCGTGGCTGGGGTGGTACTGCGATCCTTATCAAAAGAAATATTTCCCATTTTCATATGTTCCCCCCTCCCCTCCTTAAAGGAGTGGAAGCAACTCTTGTTGCGCTCACCCCTAATGATCAGGAACCCTTTTTGGTTGCATCTATTTACGCCCGACCAAACCCCAATTATAGAAACCTGGGTGCCGATCTCGACGCTCAATTCCAAAATTTTTAATACGGCCATTGCGGCCGGCGACTACAACGCTAAACATACCTTATGGGGCTGCGTGAGCAGTGACCCACGCGAGGTAACTATATTTTAAGATACATCACTAATAATAAACTTGATTTAACAGCTCCCCCTACCCCAACCCGTTATGGAATTGATTCCGCTTCCACTCTAGACTACACTCTTATCAAAAATTTAAACTGGCCCTGCACTGCAGATTCCCTCGCGAAACTCAGTTCAGACCACAACCCCATCAGATTCTATTTTCCACGAACTCCTAAATTTGAAATTCCCCCTCCCCAATTAAATACTACTTGGAGTATTTTCACAAAAATTTTGGCAAATCCTGATAATTTTGACCTTCCAAAAGCAAACTCCACCCAGGAGATTGACTCCCAAGTCAGCAATCTCAACACCGAAATTTTAAATGCACACACCAGTGCCTCTAGACCTTTCTACCACTCGGAACAACCGTATGTTCAGGGCGAGCTAAAAGAACTCATTAAAGATCGTAATAAAGGCAGGAAAACCTGGAAACAAACAAGACACCCACAACACAAAACAGAACTCAACATACTGCAAAACATCATTAAAAGGAAAATTTACCACTACAGACAACACGCATGGGAGGATAACCTTTCTACTCTGAATGCTGTGGACAACTCCCTTTGGGGAATTGCGAAAGCTTTCAGGAAGAAAACCTCCCCGATCTCCACCCTTAATGGCCCTACTGGTATTGCTCTCAGCGATACAAACAAAACTGAAGTAATTGCTCATTCGCTAGAGAGTCAATTTCGACTCAATGACATTCACATCCCACACAAAGACGAGGTCATCACCAGTGTTGTTGATGCATATCTAGATTCTAACATTAATAATACTGACACTATCCCCCCCACTCACCCATCTGAAATTATTCAGATCATTAAAAAGATTAAAATTAAAAATATCCGGGGAAAGATGGGATCACAAATAAAATGATTAAAAAGCTTCCTAAACTAACTATTTTTAAGATTACTAACATTGTAAATAACATGTGCTAACTCTCTCTCAGATATTTTCCTAAATCATGGAAGACAGCGGTTGTCGTACCGATTCTAAAACCAGGTAAAAATTCGGCTTTGGCCGAATCTTACAGACCAATCAGTTTACTTCCTGTCCTTAGTAAACTGGATGAAAAAGTGATTTTAGCCAGGCTCAAAGACCATCTCGAAAGAGAAAATATACTGATTCCGGAGCAGCACGGGTTCCGCCCTCGTCTCTCCACTTCCCACCAACTTCTCAGAGTCGTTGAATTTATTAAGGAAGGAAATAACAAAGATGAATGCACGACCGCGTTCTTCCTTGATATTCAAAAAACTTTTGATAGAGTATGGCAACCGGCCTACTTTTCAAACTAATTACCTACAAAATTCCGCCCCCTCTCATTTTTCTCCTCAAATCTTACATATCTAAACGTTCATTTACTGTCAAAATTAACCGCCCTTACTCTCAATTTAAAAAGATAAACGCAGGGGTGGCTCAAGGGTCCATCCTCACCCCCACCCTTTTTAATCTCTATGTTAATGATATCATTAAAAATACTAATACTCAAATATGTCTATATGCAGATGATACAGCCATACTCAGCAGACACAGAAATCTCAACACACTTGTTGAAAACATAAACGAACACTTAGCTCACCTGGAGATTTGGTTCTCCGCGCGGAAGATTGCTATAAACTCCTCAAAAACGGAAGCGGTTTTCTTTTCCAAAAGGCAACCCCCCGCCCTGAAATTACTCTGCAAAATTAAAGAATCCCATGGTCTCAGCACACCAAATATCTTGGTGTCATTTTTTATTGATAAAAACCTCACTTTCCGACAACATATTACATATATAAGAGATAAATTTAAAGATACAACGCGCAAACTATACTCCCTAATTTGCAGAAAGTCTAAATTAAGTAGACATAACAAATTGCTTATCAACACTCTGATCTTAAAACCATTACTTACCTATACCTCCCCCGTGTAGGGACATGCAGCAAAAACGAATATTAATTTACTGGAAACCTCGCATAATGTAATAATAATGTAATAATTATTTAATTTAGTTATTTTTCTTATATTTTTATTTTTTTTTCTGGCCCGCAGTGCAACTTCGTTGAACTGCAGGCACTCTCTGATTGGCTATCCCCCCAATTTAGCACTTATACCCCATTAGCCGAACTCTTAGCTCGGCCAATCAGATAACTTCCTCTTATATTTTAGACTAGACTAGACTGCCAAGATATTTTTCCCGCGCTCTCTGATCGACAGTTTTTGCCGCATTCGGATTGGCTAGGATAACTCCGCCCACTTTTTTTCGTATTTCTCACTGATTTTCCTAAGTTTTTGAAGTTAAATCTTCAATATTTTTTGTAATCTCACATCCAAGTATTTTATATTTTCATAAGCTACAGAACTTTTAGTTTTTAAACTGATTTTCTTCCTAACACTGGGCAATGGTATAATTCTTTAAAGGCATCTCAAAATTACCTGATAGGAGGTTAGAGACCGACGGGTCTAGGCACTCCAGCCAGTTCATCAACGATCTTTTTTTAAAGTGCGGGAAAAATTTTCGGGAGGTGGGATTTTGGACCGAAGAATGAAAGGGAGCAGTTCTATTGGCCGAGCCAAGAGTTCAGTTAATGGGGTATATAGGCATTACAAAACTGGGTAGCCAATCAGAGCAATCTGCGATTCAACAGTGTTGGGTTGCAGTGAGAAAGAGAAGAAAGGGTTGAATTTGGAATAAAAATTAATTAAAATCGGGATTGACCAAGATGTCTCTTGGTCTTCGGATGAAGGGATAAGTTGGATAAGTAGGGATAGCTTGGATAGATGGGTTGCCCAAACTAACTTCTTCTCGGACACACCCACTTTTACGGGTCTCAATAGGCTGCCCCCTGATTGGACTGCGCAGAATCCCACTAAAGCTCTCATATAGTCGCCCATTTTGGGCAAAAATCAGACACTTCTATTCAAAATCACGACAACCCAGTAATTAAAGCACAAACACTATTCACGTATCCTCACTCTAAAATAAATTTTGCTTACAAAACGACAAAATGGAATCTGCCCTTAAAGCCGCCGTAATTACAACAAAAATACTTAATTGCTACACTTAAACAACATTCATATGCATTTGACTACATCAGAAATGGGATCGGGGAATAAGCTGACTCCTGCTTCGATTTCAACAACTGTTCTGGCTGCAAGTTTTGCCTTGCAGTCTCCATCCATTTTTTTCATCCCAGCTGCAAAAAAAAAAAAAAAAAAAAAATCCCGCAGCATTCTCCATTCCGACTGCGTTTTTGGTGCTCCTCGAACGCGTTTTTGGGGCTGTTAAGCCCCCCTTCCTTGCGCTCCTCCATTCCTGCCCTCGTGCCGTACTTTTGTTTCGTTTTCGTTAGGCCGCTTCTTCCTCCATCCTCCCCCCTGTGGGGGAGTGTATTCAGATATTTATCTTCCTTGATACTTTCTCTCCGCGAATTTGGGTATAAGCGATTCATTTCGCTGGCACCCGTGCAATCTAATTTTCGTTTCGTTTCGAAAATCAGACGAGACGAGATTTTCGGCGGTGCGGGTCACCCTGCGCCGGTGGATTTCCCCACTCTCTAGATTTTAAGTCCGCTTCAGCGGGCAAGGTTTTATTTTTAATTCACAATCAGATAACACAACTACACTAATGCATCTTATTCACACCACACACTTAAATTCTCATTTTCCTACACCTTAAGTAAAATTTCCTTAATACTCATAGCAATTTAATTTTCAATATCACCACTTAATTTTATAATAAAGCAGCAATGGGCTAAGTGAAAGCTGAACTCATGTAACTCATTCAGTTCATTATGAAAGGAGATTGAGCTTCCCTGCGGGAAGCAGGTACTCCAGTAATCCATCAACTTATATAGCCTACATTATTCTTTATATAAATTTCTAAAATCTCAAAAAAAAAAATTGAAAGTTTTAAGTTAAAAAAAAATTAAGGGTTACGATAACTTTGAGATGTTCGTTTTTATTCACATTCCAATGGTAAATAAAAACTTTATTCGAATTTCATTTAAAATATATCATATATATCTCTCTCTCTCTCTCTCAAGGCTTTTTTTCTATTGTGTTTAATACTTTGAAATTTTTTTTACCTATTGCTAATAGTACATGCAACAAAAGTTGGTATGCATTTTTGAATCACTTATTTTTTTAAAAAAAATAGTGCATTTACAGTTTGTACATTTTTCAAGAAATTTTTAATAAACATTCAGAATAAAATTATTTTACGTATATCAATCACGATAACACAGTAAACCCATTCTAATTTTTGTCATACATAGATTGATGTATTTGCAAATCAATTTTCAAATGTGTACGTTAATTATTGTAGGAATAGCACACATTTTTAAATCCCTTCATAAATTTTAAAACTTTTCTTTAAGAAATTAAATGGTTAGTATTTTGCTGTATTTGGAAAATTGTCGCATTTAATTAAATTTATGCATTACTCATTTGAATTACTGTTTCTCCTATATATGGCTCAGTTTCAATAAGGAAATATTTCTTGATTTAAAAAAATGAAATTATTTTTATTTCATAATGAACAAGAATATTTTTTCATTAATATATTTTTACAATATTTGTACAGAAACATGTCTAAAACGCTATACGCAAGGAACATTATGTATTTTCAAATATATAAAAAGGAAAATCTTTATATTTCTGAACCACGAATTTTTGATGTTTGAATTTCAATCGTGAAAATAGTGTCTGGAAAATGTCTGTCAGTCCTTGACTTTTAGCATAACGAAAAAAGAGATTTAACGAAAAGACGAAATGTTTTTAAAGATGAGTCAGTCTTGTTTTAGGTGCAGGATGTTTATAGAATCACATGCAAGCCCTCTACTTTTCTGTTTGGGTCCTTACATTTGCTAAGTTTAACTTTTTCTTCTTGTGGGTCGACCATTTAGAGCAGGGGTGGGCAGACTTTTACATGGCACGGTCTACTTTTAATTTTTTCAAGGGGTCGCGGTCCATCATGAGACGTAGTTGTGATAAGCAAAAAAAAGAAGCTCAACACAATATTTGTATTACAAACAATAAAAAAAAAAATGTGTATACTTACCTACATAACTACAGCAGAAAAACAAAACTTACTCTTTTAAAACTACGTTTTAATTAAAACGCAAAATACATACATAATAATTATACCTATAAATTTAATATCAAATGATGCATTTTCAAACAATTCACAATACATCACAAATTGAGTACTTTTCCCTTAAAATTAGTTTTTATAGCTATAGTCTCAATAGACGACTTAGTCTTCGTATTATCTGCCCCAATCTTGAATACCTCGGTATATTATTACTAACTTCTAATCTTACACTGGATTCCAAGTGGTCATCTGTGAAACGGGAATATGTTGTCTTATCTATATTCTTCGTTGAAAATGTAGACTTTCACAGGTAGGTAGATCGAAAGAGCGATGTTAAATGAATTGCAGCTTTTTTTAAAATTGGGATACTTTACTTCGACCAATATATTTCAAAAGTTATTCTTTACAAATTACGTCTTTTTGAAAGAGAAAAGCTTCGTTTTCCTCGAGAGTAAAAGAAAACATGCAACATACACTTGCTAGAAAAAGTCTGCGTTCACCTATAAGAAATCATATAGCAAAGGTAAAATTTAATAGAAATATAATTTTTTTTTCTAACAAAATTTCACGAATTTGTTTACTATTATTTAAAAATTGAGCATGCAAGAATTCGTTAATTTTGAATTAAAACTACTTAGGACAACGGAAATTTTGTAGCAAAATACACAAATAGTAGGCAGAAAATATCTGCGTTCACTATTAGAATATTCTTGGTTCTTGGAATTTGTATCAGCAGGCAACAGAGTTTTTGCATTTAGTTATCAAGTAAAATAGCTTAAGAAAATTATGACGCAATAATTGTTACGTTTTCGTGAGATACGAAGCAATTTAAGGACTTGGAAAATAAAAAGAAGGAAATTAGTACCAGTGAGCGTAAAATCAATGTGAAAATGTGAAAAGATGGAAAAAGTCGTCGGGATATAGCCAGATCTATTGGACGGCAGTATTCATCTATTCAGAATGTTATTTATAACTTTAAATCTACAAGAGTTTACACATCCAAACATCTTTTAAGTCGTCCATCTCAACTCACAATCAGAGTAAAACGAAGTATGACATCAATGGTGAAAAAAAACCGTGTTTGTCTGCAACTTAAATAGAAACAAGATATTCAAGAGAAGTTTAACAAAAATATATTTGGGCGGATACTGCAAGAAAAATCTTGAAAAAGGCCGGAGTGGTCGAGTGGTCGCAGAAAACCTTATATTTCAATGACCAATCGGCTTAAGTGGATAGCTTTTGAAAAAGATCATATACATAAGCATTTGGAGGGCAAATTTTGTATCTTCGATATAAAAGGTTGTAAATTAGTTTGGAGAAAACCTTGCACAGCGCTTCAAAAAGAGCATTTAGTACCAACGGTAAAGTACGGCGGCAGTGGAGTCCTGGTGTAGGGGTGCATGGCGAGCAATGATGTTGGCAAGTTGGAGTATATATAATCAATTATGAGCAAATATGATTACTTTGATGTCATAAAAACATTTTAAAGGAAAGTGTCACCAAACTCGGCTTAGGATAATCGTTTCGTTTTCAACACGACAACGATCCTAAGCACACCGCTGAGACTGTGAAACTTTGGCTCTTGTAGAATGTCCCAAATCAACTGCACATGGCCCCACAGTCCTCTGATCTGAATCCTACAGAACACCTCTGAGGTTTCTGGAACGCAGGATTCGTCAACACAATGTATCTAGCAAGGATATGCTGAAGAGTGTTCTTAAGGACCAATGGGAAAATATAAGTGCTGAAAAAACCTTAAGATTTATTAGTTCAATGCCGAAACGACTTCAGGAGGTTCACAAATGATGAGATTAACCAACCAGCTACTAAATAGCTCACTATTCTCTTTTTAAATAATTTTTATAGTTACTACTAAAAGAGTGAACGCAAACTTCTACTTCATTTTTGTTATTATCGTTACAAACCCGTCTTTATTTTAAAATCTATGAAGGCAAACCAAATTTACTTTTGTTATTCTGAATAATTAATATGAACTAAATAAAATCTTATTATAATTTGTTTTTTAAATTCCAGTTAAAAATTTTTTTTTCATTGTTCATGTAAGCAATAGTACGTGAACGCAGACTCTTTCTAGCTAGTGTATATTTAGTTATATTTTTCACATCAACATTGCTAAATGAATAACCCATGAATGCAACTTTTTTGTGCGATTATAGTCTTGTAAATTCTTGAAAACGTCTCTTAAATTTGGTTTGGAGTTTTATTCACGGGTGTTTTCATTATCTTGGTAACCAAATGTGTTTCTTCTAGCATACGCGTCTAAGATTTTATGTGAAGGCGGTCACCCGAGAATGTCTTGGCGGTCCACCGGTCGATCGCGATCGACTTAATGCCCACCCCGGATTTAGAGCTATCAGTGGTGTTATGTGAACTTGAGTAGAGCTACGCACCGCTCCCAGACCCTTATGGGAACAACTTTTATTCCTGGTGGGCTACTGAAACCATTCAATGAAAATTAAATAAAGTTAAGTTACGTAAAGACAACCATACTGTCAGCGATCTTTTGCATTGAAGAGTTCTTATCTAATGACCCAATACTATAAAAGTAAGAAAAACAAGCAGAAAACTGTGAAGGGGGAAACTGAGGAAGAGCATTCTGGAATTTCAAGGTTAGATGCTTTAAGTCAGTGATACTCAACATGCGGCCCACGGGGCCTTTTTAAATGGACAGGCCATGGCCCATTTCCCTGAGAAATTCATTTCTTTACGAGCATTTGAGGTAGAACATTCTTTGTTAAAAATCAAATATATCAATTTTGCTTTTTACTGTCGAGGCTTTCTTGAACAATCTTTACAACAGTAAAAAAGTATTTTGTCAGCGGTAATGTCATAGAGGTAACAAAGGCACCCTATCAAATTTGTTATATTATTGGTAATCATATGAAACCTTTTACTGATGCAGAAATTGCGAAAGAGTGATTCTTAAATGCTTCCAATTTAGAAAAAATTAGTGACAAAAATAAAAAAAAATACTTAAAAAAAGCAAAACAAGATTTTTAATACTTTGACTAGCTGCATGGCCCGGCGTTGCACGGGCTATCTCTACTTTTGTATATATATATAAATTTTACCTTTCTTTCACAAAATCAGAGCTTCTAATACTCATTTTCAAAATGACTTCCCCCTCCCTCCACCGCTTAGCCCAGTGTTGCTCGGTCTTTCTCTTTTCCCCGTGACACCAGCATTTCTGTATGTGTGTTTGTACGCGCACAATGTGAGTGATTTCTAAAATTATGTCAAAAAATTTCCCTTTTTCGAAATTTGTTCCATTCCACTTATTTTTGATTTAAGACAGGTTTCTTTCCCCTCTCTATAGCCCGAACATGGTTTGTTTAGAGTAAAATTTTTGCTCTATCTTCCCCTCCTTCTCACAGATAAGATATAGCTTCAAATTTCGATGTATGACTTACAAAAAAAATATTGCGCTAGAATTAAAAAAATTATTAATGTGAAGCAATAAAAAGAAAACGATTCTGATGCTAATAGTAAAACAAAAAACGTTCATCATTTTTTCATAATAGTTTCTAAGAATCTAAAATAATAAAATAGATTTCAGATTTTCATGAATCAATCAATCGTTATACATAGTTAGCTTAAAAATGTCTCTAAAATGTATTTTCATCCAAAATAATAGACGATGTACTTTTTAATTAACAAAGAATTCATTTCGTAATGAAACAATAAAAGCAATCCTTTTAAAAAAACATATATATATGTATTAAAATCAAATTTCTATATTAGTAATAAATGAAAGAAAAATTAGCAGATAGTTATTGAAACGATTGCTTTTTTCTGAACGTTTGATTAAACATATAAATATATAAGTAAAAAAAAAACAGTATGGGGGAAAGCCTATATATATATATATATAAAAGAAATATGTATTATTTATCAAAAACAAGAAATAATAGATAAAGAACATAATAAGAAATAGCGCAATAAAAATATGAAAGCTGAACATGAAGAACAAAATTATAGAGAAATAAAAGAACTACAAAAAAGAAGAACCTAGCGAGTCAGAAAGCAATTTCGGACTTAGGACCGAATAAGTGGGGTTAAACTAGTTTGAAGGCGCCAACCTTCCCCCTTTGCAACGCGGTAGGAAAGCCAAATAAAATAAACAAAACTTCAGAGAAAGTATAACTCAGAGAGCATGATAAAACCAATCACTTCTATTATGTAGCAAACTCTCCCAAACTCTTAATCCAGAAAAATCACAAAATAATTATGTAAGAAAAGTAGAAAAATACAAGAACAATTACATAAGAAAAGTATCTTTCAAAAAATAATTTAACAAAATTTCTTTACTCACAAAGCTTTTACGAAGAGAAACAAGCATCTTGCCATTAATGAAAGTCAATTATTCGCCAAGTTAAAAAATTTCGAAAAAAACATAAACACATCTTTTGAGCTGACTTTTAAACCCGCCAGCAAAGACAAGTATAAAATGACGACAATCAAATAAGGTAAAATTTGAATTGGTTGATTGTCAAAAATGTAAATTTGCTAGGCTCTAATTTGGTTGGTTGTCAACAATGTGTAAGATGTTTAAGATGTGTGTGGAAAAAATGTGAACTGTGATATGAGTGTTATGATATAATCTTCACAGCAAGACCACTAACATGCTGACTTTGAAAACCTATTGTTGTGTGGGGGATTTGGAATTCGAAGTAGCAAGACGGTTAATGTATTTGTGATGAATATAAGATCTCAAGAAATTAAAAGGGTATTCATGATCTAAACAACATTGAAAAATTTTTTACGAAAAATAGTACATGTATATATATATATATATATATATATATATATATATACATGTATATATATATATATATATACATGTACTGAAAAAAACAATAAAAAAACCGATCTGATAAAAACATTTTGATATTTCATTTTAATTTTAACCTTTTTCATTCCAATAAAAAAATTTTAAACTTTAAAAGTAACGTTATGTGAAATTTAAAGTTTCTTCCTCTTCAGTTTCGAACCTGGAAATTAACGTTTTATAAAGCAGCGCTTTAACCAACCTCGCTGTCCCCTCCTTCGGGGAGAACAGTAAAAATACCTTTAAAATAAAAGAATATTTTTTCACTATCCCAGTTCATTATTCGTTCATTTTTAAGTTAAGGCTATCAAACTTCATATATAGATTGCAAACAACGGTAAAAAAAAATTTTAAGCAAAAACTTTAAAAAAAGTAATGTTTACATATTTATCGCAAAAGGGAAAAAATTGAAAAACACATTTTTTAACCGTAATTTTTGAGATATTTTATCAATCTTTGTACAGATTACGTATAATATTGTTCTACACGCGGAAAAAAAGTTTCGTGAGATTATTTTTATTAATAAAGCAGTTAAGTATTTAAATATGATTTTGAGTATTTTTTGAAAAATCGTAAAAAAACCCCCAGTTTTTGACATTAAATTATTTAAATTACTGATTCTAAAGAGAAAAGCATGAATTTTTAATATTGTAAAAATTTTTATCATTAACGCGAAAGAAAGTTCAAGCGGAACAATTTAGAAATCTTATTCATAAAACGTATCGATTTCGACTCATTTTAAAAAAATCGTAAAAATACAAAATATAATTATTTTGTAAAATAAATTATAGCATATCTTGGCGAAATAAATGATCTTTACGAATCTGTAATTATTTTTCGTGTGAGTTTCTTCAAAAAAATTAGATCGTGTTTTAAAAACCTCTGAAAAAAGAAGTTCCGAATTTTTCCCTGGCGGTGAGAAATGGTACTAATTATGCGTTTTCATGCGTTTTAAGGTTTTTAATTAATATCTTTTTAACTAATTGGAATGTCGGAATATACATGGTTAAAACGGATTCCTCGGATTATTCCCGAAATTTTGGTACCTTCGGCGAGTTTCTGCGTCTTGTGTTGTTCGTGAGAAATTGGGGGGGGCTACATTCCTATATACCTGCATACCTACATAGATACGTTTGTTTACCTACGAATTTTAATAGTGTAGATCAATTTCCAAATTTTAAATTTTCTATATTTTTTAGGTCTTAAGCATCCCCCCTATTAATTCTCATGTTGAGGCTAGCGTGAAATAGTCATCATATGTATGCGGTCCGCGTGAAATAGCTAACATATGTATGCGGCCCGGTAGAAAAAAAGGTTGAACACCAATGTTTTAAGTACTTTCTATTGAGTTGAAATTTTATATTTTGATAATTTAATAGTCATCAAAACATGAGAAAACATACATTGGTATAGTGTAAAACAAAATAAAAACGAGTAACTGATGAAGACAAATAAAATACGGCTATATTTTTAATTAGATTTTACTCAGATTAAAATTTTTGTTCCATGAAATTATTAATGAATATTAAAAATATAGCTTTCTTCTAAGAATTATGTCCTAAATAAAAGCTATTTATACAGCCTGATTAAAAACAGAAGGCCCAGTGGTCGAGCGGTAGCATATCACGCCTCCACACCACAGGTCCGGGTTCTATTTGCGGGCTGGGCTGGGAAAGGTCGACTCAGCCTTTCATCCCTACTGCAATGGGTCGATAAATGAGTACCAATCTTGCTTGGGGACTTAATCACTGGGGGGTCTCGCTGCAGACTGACCACCTGATCGGTACATATGTTCATGCACCTCAGTGCCCAATGGTCACGTATACTGGGATGGGCACAGTAGGCCCTGGCCCTCATGGGCTGTTGCACCACTGAGTTTGAGTCTGAATTAAAAACAGAACTCAGCACTGAGAACAATTAAAGAAGATAAACAAATGTCTAAAAACACAAATGTTCACGCAACTGTGACATATTCATAGTTCATCATGGTATTTTTTAAATATTAGAAATGTTGAACGAAAATGTAATTTTTTAAGTTTCTATACAAAGTGTAGTATCTCTTTAAATGTTAAAATTTAAAAAATAAAGCATGGTGAATATTGCATTATGAAAGAAATTCATTAATTCGAAGACAGAACTGAGTACTATATTAAAATATGCAGCTCTCTTCTCTCTCTCTCTTTTTAACCCGCATCTTTTATGCAGCAAGAAGGCAGCCACTTTAAAGCTAATGGAGCAACTGATGAAGGTTTTTGATCTTTTACTTAAGAACACTTCTGGTCACACAAAATGCCTGAAGGAAGCATGAAAATTATAAAATTTTCATTATATGTTGGTGGCAAGGAAATACGCAAATACACTCTGTCGCAAAAAAATATATGCACCCAGAAGAAATTGAGCTACATTCACGAAATTTGGTATGCATATAGTGTATATGAAAATAAACAAATGATTAAAAATTCAGAACAAAATATCATTTTATTAAGCGGTTACAGCTTGCAAAAGGTTAAAAATCAGTAAGTAGTAAAGCCACCTCTGGCAGCTATACAAGCCGAAATTCGGCGTGGCATCGATTCAATTAGATCACTTATGACCCCTGTGGAAGATCCTGCCATAGTCTTTGCATCTGCGCAGTTAATTCTCCTGTATCTCGGGACGGCTGCAGTTGCCTTCCCAGCGCGTCCAGACATGCTCTATTGGCGAAAGATCTGGTGACCTGGCAGGCCATGGTAGGACGTCATATCCTTGAAGACATTGTTGGGAGAGTCGCGCAGTATGTGGACGAGCATTATCCTGTTGATAAATGGCACCTGGGCGACTTGATAGCATGGGTAGCACAATCGGCGTTAAAATATCGTCCACGTATCTGCGAGCTGTCAAAGTGCCTTGAAGGACCACTAAAGATGATCGTGTGTCCCAAAAATTGCTCCCCACACTGTCACACCTTGTGAAATTGCTGTATGCCGCTCGACAATAAATGCCGGATCGGACCGCTGGCCGGTGCGCCTCCAGACACGTGTGCGGTGGTCATCAGCACTGAGACTGAATCGGGATTCATCACTGAAGATGACACGTCTCCAGTTTGTCACACTCCAAGTTGCCCGAGGTCGGCAAAAATCCAGTCGACACTGCCTATGATGTGGGGTCAGTGGTAAGCGTCTTAGCGGACGTCGGCTCCTCAAGCCAACTTCGGTCAGTCGTCTCCTTATGGTTTCTCTTGATGGCACTGGATGTCTGGAAGGAGGTAAGTGGCGTTGAATCGATGCTAGCGACGTTGTTGGTGCCGAAGTGGCCACTCTTCTGATTGCACGATCCTCGCGATCATTTGTGTTCCTGGGACGTCCTGACCCTCCGCGACGGTACACCCTACCTTCTGTGATCCACTGTTGCCAACACCGAGCAACTACCATATCGCTCCGACCGAGGTGGCGGCCGATACGTCTATTCGACCAACCTGCTTCTCTGAGGCCTATTATACGGCCCCTATCAAAGTCCGTCAGCTGCTCGTACTGCCGCCGGTTACGTCTTAGAGGCATCCTAAGTCTCAATATCGTCTATCAAAGTCATCAGATTCGTTTGGATAGCCGTACGGCGCTCGTACTCATGCTTTTAAACTCTCCCAGTTGCGCAACTAATATGCGCATAGCACATTTAACCTTGTCTCATTGGCTTCGAAATTTTAATCATTTGCATATCTCTTACCAGACTACATTCTTGCCGAGTTTCGTGATTGTAGCTTGATTTCTTCTGGGTGCATATATTTTTTTGCGACAGAGTGTAATTAGCATTACAGCACAGACGTACATCACGGGTGACCGTAGCGCCACCCGAAAGCGCTATATGAGATAACAAATAGGCAATTTGATGTACGGAAATTGTTTATTCGCGCAGTTTTTTTTTTTTTTTTGCTTAAACTGTTTGCCATGTCTCGTGAAAGACATCGATCGTCTTTTGACCAAGTTTCCGAATTCGACCGAGGAAGAATAGTATCGGATTATCTTTCAGAGAAATCAGTCAATGTGTTGGAGGAAACCATGCAACTGTGATGCATATATGCCATCGCTGGATGCAGAACGAAACGACAGATAGATGGGGCTGATCGCGCCAAACTCGTTGCACCACTGCCCGTGATGACAGGTGTATTGTGCGCATAGCACAGAGGAATCGCGCAGCCACATCACGAACCATAATACAACAGATTGTCTGATAGGCATTATTCGGTGTCCGGTCGTACCATTCGACGCCGTTTGCCACAGAGTGGAATGTTCGCAAGACGTCCATCACTTCGTTTACCCTTCACTGGAAACCAAATGCGTTTGCACCACCAGTGGTGCTATGAACAGCGAACATGGCCAAATGAATGGAACGAGATTGGGTTTACTAATGAATCCCGCTTCTGCGCTGTGGTGAGAGGCTGCTGAACTGTTGCGTTATGCATCGCCACACTGGTCCTGCGTGAGTGAGTGAATGAATATTAACGTCGCACTGCTCAGCTACACGAGGGCTTTTGGTGACGGATCACGTAATTTTTAACCATGGTCAAGTGACGTAGATGACACCTGAACTGGCACCATCCTCTCCTAACTACAACACCACACCAACAGAAGGAAGTTTCAGCTCTCGACAGATTTAACGTGCATCACCGCCCTACACGGCGGATCTTTAGAGGTACTGGCCTAGAACTCATGACATGCCTGCCAGGATCCGATACCTTGACCACTGGGCTACCGCAGCCCCACACTGGTCCTGCACCCGGTAACATGGTTTGGGGGGAGTATTGGATTTCACTGTTGCACCTCTCTAGTACGCATTTAGAAAACAATGAACAGCCAGCGCTTCATGTGTGAGGTGTTGGAGACCGGGGTCCTCCCATACATTCAGCCATATTCCAACAGGATAATGCGTGACCTCACGCGGCACACAATGTTCAAGAGTTCTTCTTTACTCATCAAATTGAATTGCTTCCTTGGCCTGCTCGTTCTTCCGATTTATCGCCAATTGAAAACGTGTGGTCCATCCTTGCACAATGACTGTCCGGAGATATACCACCTGCTGCCACACCAGATCAACTTTGGCAATATGTGGAAGTCGCATGGAGACGGCTGTACCCCAAGAATATATCCAAAGTCTGATTCTATGCCGAGGCGTGAGGCAGTGGTTATAGCCAAAAATTGCGGCTACACTAACTACTGATTTTGTCACCATCCACACGTCACCAGAGGCTGTGAGGCTGTACATTTAATAGTTTGATCTTTGTACAACATGTTATCTGCCCAATAAATTTCTCTGTGATATCTCTGGTCCTTCTTGGTGTGGCCAGCAGTGGATTATGTAGTCACTAACTTGTGCATGTCAGTGCGTGTGCGGATATCTCGGGAGATGTCTATAAGCTCAGCTTCTTTAGAAATGTGTTTCGCTCTTGAACAAGAAAAGTAGTAGCTTTTTGAGTTTTATCCTGCCTCACAATTGGGCAATTTGTCATCGAACGTAAAAGAAATATCGAATCTTTTATAACTAAAAAATGAAAAAAGAGCAATGCACTATAAAAGGTAAACTATTATAAAAATAGTAGCTAAATAAAAGTACTTTAGAGACATTTTTATTCGCTGAAGTCTGCAAATAATTCATAAATTAAAAAAGTATATGAAAGAATATTCTGAACATCCGAACAGTCAATTTCTAATTAATTTTAAGCAATTTTTTCATCAAGGTGTTATATGTCCTACAGAATACATTTTTTTCAGTAATTTTTTTTTTTTTTTTGATAAATAATTTAGTCAAATCTTTATAGAGAGAAAAGGTACAAGCTGATAGAATTTTGAAAGTATTAGAAGCTGATTATAAAAAGAAAACAAAATTAAGAATATAATTTGAAATCCAAGTTCAAAGCTTGTAGTTATAAATATGAATATGTAAAGATTTTAGAATATAAAGAAAACATTTGAAAGTTTTTTAATGGATTTTTGGAACAAAAATGTTAACAAAACCCCTGGAAATATTAATTAGGTTTGAGATAAAAATCAAGGAAACATATGTTTAAGTACACGAGCAAAATATTAAATAGAAACAGTTGATTACGATTGTAAATTCAGGCATGAGTTTTGAGGGTAGAAAAAATTCAAAAGTGAAGTATTAAAATCTAATTAAATGTCAACTTCGAATGATAGATTTTTAAAAAGCTTTTGTGCATAAAAATACCTTTTTCAAACACGCAAGTACAAGCAAACGCAATCTTATTACTAAGAATGGCGTATGAATTTGCAAAGAAAAATTTGCTGAATTTTTCTCTTTATTATCATTTCAAAGTTTTTTGGTTAATTAGAGATGTGGGAAAAAGCAAACATATTTGCGAAAAATAAAAGAAAAACTTGACAGTTTCATTTGGATTAAAAATGCTCTAAGGCATATTAAAGTGCCAAACATATTTTATTTTAGAAAGTATATTTTAAAAAAAGCAGAAAATAGATTGAATGTGTTCTACATTTGTATTTAATAAAAGTTATTTCATTTTATCCTGTATACGTGAAGAAGGAAATAATGCTTTGAGAAACTAGGAATTTATAGTCTAGCTTATATAGAATAAATCGATTATGACCAATAAGAAGTAGTAACTGCCTCAAATAAATTATTATTATTCTTTATAATGAAAAATTTGATTAAGGATTGCTCATTAAATTCAATGACTTTTTTCAAGGTACATCTTTGAAATATTTTGAAATAATTCCAAATTAAACGGTGTATTCTAATTAACAGACAAATAAACAAAACTACTATTGTTAGATGGTGTCTATTATTTTAAATTTTTGTAGGGGATCACTTTCAGAAAGATTTATAAATAGCATAAAAAATTAACTCAAGTTTTAGCTTAGTTAAAATGACTAAAAATCTACAGAGTTTTCTAATTTCCAGTGTTTAAAGGGCCAATCTGTTGAATGCATTATCTTTTTAGCAGAAAACTTATCATTCGTTATCTGTAAGATCTAATTAATACCTTCTACAAAAACAAAGTTAAAAAAAATGAGTTTTGTTGTTTTTCTTTTCGTATACTTAATGAGATTGAGACTTTAATTTAGTAATTGAATATCTCTCTCAAACTAGCACCTAATTTTTTTGTACGTTATTTCTGCTTATAAAAATATGAGCTTTTGACTTCATCTTTATCGTGTATGTTTTCTATCTTACATCTTTATGTCAGCTGAAGAAAAATCATGTGCTTTGTTTTTTTTCATATATAGGATGCATTGTCAATATCAATCATCAATCAATCTTAATGGCATTACAAGCATTACTTGAAAGCTACACTGCATAGTATTTCAGTTTTATCTGTATCGACATGTAAGGAATTTATATTACAAATTATGGACCCGCATCTAATATCCCTCAATTTGATTTGTTTTGGGATCTTCAGTTTTACTTGAACTAGTATTGTTTCAAAAATAGAATTGCATATCCTTTGCTTCCCGGTTTTTATATTTAATTAAATTCTTTAAGACTGAATTAGAGGCATTCTGAATTTCTTAAGAGATATTCCATAGTTAGATAGCATATATTTATTTTAAAATAACAAATTGTCTTTTACAAAACTTCGGAGAATTTAGTAGGAAAGAAACATTTTCATAATTTATAATTGGAGAGAATACAAAACAATATCATATTTTATGAAAAATAGCACATTCTAATGAAGATTTGATTTAAAACTTAAAAGAGAACACTTAACTTTCAAATGCAAGAACACCAGTGGCGCACACAAGGGGTGTCCTGGGGGTACAGACCCCCCCCTAGAGCCCTTGATTTTTTCGGTTTGATTATAATTCTAAGTATACAGTACGTAAAATTTAATTAAGTATTTGTTATTAATTAATTTTATTAATTCATGCTAATAATTTATTCAATAAAACATACTGTGTTTTGTTCCCGAAAATCGACAAAATCAAAAGGAGCATGATGCAAGAATGGTGAACTTTCAACTCCGGACCCCCCCCACCCCTTGAAAAATTCTTGTGTGCGCTACTAAAGAACACTGTACATTAATTATAATACAGATAAATAAACCCACACATGAGTGAAATAATAAGAAATTATCTAAAAAATTGTACATTAAGACATCAATAAAAGCGTATATTCCTAAAGTAGTAAAATTGCTTGCAAAATTATAGAGAGATGCAATCAATGCTGTTAGTTTTTTGTTAAAAAAACTCAACCGGCAAAAAAATATTAACTAAAATTAAGAATACTAATATTTTTTTATATGTTTTGAATTAGAATGTCTTAAAATGTACGAATATCTTCCATAAGGTAGAAAAATATAAAAATAATAATAACAGATGGTATAGAAAAAAATACACAGCAACAAATGTTCAAATATTAATAATAAAATAAATCTTGATCTTACATTTTATGTTTGGCAAACAGAAAAAACGGAAATAAACATAGTCATATAATGAAAATAACTTATTGTAAAACATACTATTGTAAACTTACGGTTTTTATCTTTATTCTTAGGAACCTTCTCAATTTTTCTATTATGTTGATACGCATACCATTTGTCCTTAATGTATAATCATCTTCAAAATAGTGAGACTTTTCATCAATTACACTGCTGGACAATTGCTAAGGACGGATCACAAATTGCTATGTAGCATAACATTAAGCGAGACATGAGGCCTAGTAGGATAAAATATAGTTGCCACACTGTTAAGACATTAGAATAAAGAATACTTATTGTTCGGGAAAGTACAAAAGCTGTGAAACATCTGAATGAAAAAAAATGTTCATTTGATCTGCGTACGGAGAAATGGAACAATGCATCTAAAAGTCAGCAGGCACCTTAAAGAAAGGTATCAGTACGGGATATGTCCACCGTGGAATGTGATGCAACATTCCACACGTCATACCATACTTTGCACAACATTATCCAGCAGCTGTTGAGGCAATTTATCCCATTCCTCTGTGAATGCACGGATGAGGGTGTTCTTGTTTGTCGGAGGATAGTTTCGACCAGCAGCTTGCCTCCCCAAAGCATCCCACACATTTTAAATGGGGTTTAGATCTGGAGAACGTGCTAGCCATACGAGACGTTGAATACCCTCGCTGTCTAGACAATTCTGAACAGCGAGTGTTCGATGACATGTTGCGTTGTCGTCCATAAAAAAAAATTTATCACCGACAGCACCACGGAAAAGACGAACATGAGGAAGTAGAACTTCATCAATGTATCGTTGGCCCGTCATAGTCCCATTCGCAACCACATGTAGGCGCGTGCGGCCATTGATCATGATGCCGGCCTCACCATGATACTGCATGTCGGATATCGGTCCTTTTCCTGGATATTTTCTGGACGATAAGCAGTACCACTCTCGCGCCAGATCAGTTGGCGTCTACAATCCGATGACAGACTGAACCTACTCTCATCTGAGAATAGTACGCATGCCCAGTCCTGCTCAGTCCAATTGTGATACTCACTACACCATTGCAAACGGGCAGTACGGTGCTGTCTGGTCAATGGGACACACACAACAGGTCTGCGTGCGTATAGTCCTCCTCCCCTCAAACATCTGGCAACAGTTTTTCGGAAGATCTGCTTTCCTGAGGCAGCAAGAAACTGATTTGCCACCTGCTGAGCTGTGGTGTGCCTGTTCCTTTTTGCTGATAGGACGATATATCTGTCTTCTGCAGGCGTCCTACTTCTAACACGACCTCCCCCCGTGCTGTCTACTACACATTCCAGTAGTTTTAAATGACTTCCACAGCCGTGAAACAACGCTGTGAGTGATGTCGAACTCCCTGGAAACATCTGTTATTTTTCGCCCTTCTTCGATCTTTCCAATAATTCGGCCACGCATAAAATCATGTATGTGATGTCGGGAAGACATGCCAAAAATTTTAAGTTCGTCTATTAAATCTTTCCCGTAAAACTTTGACTTGAAACAACAACTGTCCACACGCGTCAAAATCTTTAAAGCTCTTATGAACGCTATCACGTGATGAACAGACGTGGAAGAAAAATTTGCATACTCATATTTCTTCTTACTAATATCCGGCACTTATTCTAATTTTCCACATTTTGCTTCCTTTCATTTTGTGGTTCCTATGGATGATAGTGTTATCCGTCCTTAGCAATTGTCCAGCAGTGTAGTATTTCATTTGCGTATTTAAGATTATTTTTATACCAAAATCTCAAGTGAGCTTTCAACACGAAACGAGATCAGAACAAACAGATACATCACTAGATCTGCTCGTTTTATTAGCACTTGTGAAATATGAACGAACATGCACTTGTTGCTTCAATACGTGAATGAACGGGCATGTAGTGGTACACGCATAGATAAAGCATTTTAAATCAGAAAAAAATTTCCAGAGCAAAAAAAAAAAAAAAAAAGGAATCACAAATGGATTTTTAAAAGCAGTAATTTCAGGAGCACACTAGAGGTCTATGATTTCCCTACCGGTGGGGAAAAACAGTACTAACACACACACACACACGCATTCCTTTATAACCTAACTCCTCTCGAATAGGGAGCAGGCACGTGCAAGGCATTAACCAACGATTGGGTGAATTCCCCCCCTCTCCTCCCTTTTAAATTAAGCCAGTATTATTTGAAATCAGTAATTGTTGGATTCACGTGCTGTGATTAAGCCTACGTGTTTGAGAATGAGAGATATTCACCAACCTAGGATTAGAGATTTCGAGCTAAAATCACGTACGTTTTCGGAGGACGCTTTATACCAATGAAAAAAGAAAACGTCATGGAACGCAGCGATTTTTTTTTAAAAAAAGCCCGCTTTTGACGTCCTGCGTATAGAGGATATGTTTTTAACTAAATATAATCGTAGATTTAAATATTGATCAGATTTATGTTAATAATATCGTTACAAGTTAATTTTTAGATTTGTTATTGGACTAAATATTATGATTGGTAGACGAAGTCTGATTTTTGTCTCAATATGTTATGTTATGTAAGTAATATACATCCTCACTATATGTCAAGTGGGATACAAATTCTAAAAAAATGAATGCAAATCATTGCAAAACTATATTCATGTTGAAAATTGTAGCATAAGCAGAATTTGAAGTATGTATAGGCTCAAAAGCTTTAAAATTTTAATGGTTTTGTTTAATCTAATAACAAAAAACTTATAGTTACTTTATGTAACTTGATTTTTTATTATTTTAGTTAAATTTGATTCCAAATTTATTGACTGTAAACTCATGCTTCATCATTTTGCTTGCCTTTTTTATTTGAGTAAATAAAATACCCAAAAGGAACTTCCGATCGCAGATCAGACTTTTAAAAATGCGAACGAAAATTCACTTTGAGGGGGGGGGAGATTAACATAAAAATCTATTTATAACTTCTTTTTGTAAAAGCAATTAAAGCAGTAAATATTTAAAGCTAATATTTTTATATTTTTCTTTAGCTAATTGAAGAATCCCATTTTGTTAATTAAAATTATCGTACTCGAGCCCACATCTATTAATACATGAATTTAAGTTTCTATGTCTTATATATTACTATGAATGGATGCCTTTTTATAATACATTATGATATCCTTTGACTCAATCATTAAATTTTGTATATTCTCTCCTCAAAAATCAAAGCAATATAAAGTAGTGTATAAATGCTATAAAACCACTATTTTATTTTCAGAGATATTTGAAGTAATTTAAAGCTACTCTTGTAAGCAAATTTTTGAAATGAAGGTATTTAATTAATATTTTATCTATATTTTGATTGAGTTATAGAATATTGATTACATTTGACTAGACCAGTAAGCAGTTGAGGTATAAATTTGGCAATCGACGTCAACTCAGAACCAGTTTCTAGGTGGAAAATTTAAAAGAAAAGTATGTATGAATAAATCAAGGGTATTCCTTGATTCTAACTAAACATCTGGAATTCTTAAATATAGGAAACATATACAATAATTGCATTTTTACACATAATGTAATAGCACGAATACTTTATTCACGCTTTTAAAATATCAACTTTAAAAATCTCAAAAGTTTTTTCCTTTTTAATGTTGTTGTGTGCGTAGCAGAATATAATATTCATTGTTCACATTTACAGTGGATGGGCTAAAAGTTTGTATCATGAGATGTATTATTTTGCTTGTAATGCTTTGTTCTTCATATTGATTTCTGTATCCAGATGTTGAATGATTTCAAGAACATTAAGAATTTTTTGTAACATCTCCTTCCCTAAATAAATACAAAATAGTTAATTTTCTAAGAGAGAGCGAACTATTTATGAAGTCAAAGCTTTTAGAAATATACTTTTATTACTTTGAAGCACTGATTTAAATCGTATGTAAGAATTTTTTTTTCTTTGGAGTGGAAAAGGAAAGAAATCATACCTTTTATGTGTGGTTCAAGATTATTGTTAGGAAGGAAATGTGATGTATTAAATAGAATTAAACATGTATAATTAAAACATTAAACATACATGTTTGCTGAATATTGGTATTGTTTCACGTAAAAGAATTCATAAGAGATATAATTCAATAAACTAAGAATAGTAATTTATTTAAGCCGCATATTTTTCTAGAGGAAACTATGGACCTAAAAATATAGTTTTAAATTTTTTCTGTATTTTTTAAAAATTTCTTTTCATTTTATATAAAATATCTATCATGCATATTAACAAAATTGATTGTTTATATATGCTTGAATATACTCTTTATTAAATATTTCAGAGATCAGTGTATTTAGATTTGATAATCAGTAATTAGTTTAATTTTTAAAATTATATATTAGAAGGAAAAGGGGTCTTAAGTATAAATAAAATGTATGATTTACCACTTCTTTTCAAATTCTGCATTTTCTATGTAGATTTTAAATTTACATGTTTTACAAGCTCTGTTACATGTTTTATTTCATATTTATAAAATAGGCATGTAACACAACATTTAATTTTTCCGAAATAAAAGCAAGCACTTTTCATTGTAATAGTTTTTTATGTAAAACATTAATAAGAATGCATTTAAAACTTTTAAAAAAAAGTAAGTAAAATAATACTATTAAAACACATTTACCACAAATAAAAAAAATTAGATTGCATGAAAGATTTCTTTGCATTTTAAGCTATACTTTATATTTATTAACTTTTAAATGCCTAAAATCCCCCACAAAATAAGTTATGTCCTACATTTTACAAGTGAAAAGTTTTTTAATTTAAAATAGTCAAATTACTAAGATGCACATAGAAATTTTATCTTTGGAAACTATTACTAAAAAACTCGAGAAAATATATTCCTCTTTCTTTTTGAAGTTAATTTTTTTTAAAGTTTTAAAGGTTGTAAGCTAATATTTGAATTAAATTTATCTTCAAAAGCTTAATTGTATAAATAGTAGGTAAAATAAAAAATGAAAAACTCCAAGAAACGCATTATATAAGTACAAAAAGTATTCAGTTGCTTAAAAATAATATAGCTTAAGAGCTATATAAAATAATCAGTATAAACTTTTTTATGAATGAAATATGCACAAGTAAACTTAAAATACACTGAGGAGTCTAGGCTCATAAATGAATTGGAAAATCGTACCAAGTTTAAAGGATATATATATTATGTATATATATATATATATATATATATATATATATGTATGTATATATATATATATATGTATATATATATATATGTATATATATATGTATATATATATATGTATATATATTTATTCTCGAAGTAGGGGAGTTTTGTTACGACATCAGGGAATTATATGCATCAAATGTGCTATTTTAGTATAGTCTCGAATATATATTGCACTTAATTTTATTTTAAAACAACTAAAGATAACCTCGATTTATACAAGAACATTATGCAGTTTCAAAAATAATGCAGAATTATTTCTTTAGAAATTCTTTATCAGTGATTTTTATTCGTATATATATAGTAGTGCAAATAATATTTTCCTTTTAGAATTCTTTTTGATGGATATATGATACAAAAATAAAGTATTATAAATGCATTCAATATTTTTTCAATGTATTAAAAACGTTTCGATGTGATATTTATAATAAAATTTCTAAAAAGCACGAACAGTACGTTTATTTCGTACTAGCTGCGTAGCTCGGCTTTGCTCCAGCTCTAGAAAAACGTGTAATTCTATTGCGAAGAAAAGTGAGGTATGTGACCATTCTAGTCATGGCCGACAATTGGTTATTCTTTTGTTCTAATTCTTCTGATCTTCTGTCATGATCACGTTTTGCCATGAATGACATTCACTGGTTTCTTTCTTATTCAGGTTCAGCCTCTCTCCTTTCATATTCTCTAATTGTGTCTACTGTCTACAGGTAGAATTATTTTTAAATCCTTCCCCCCCATCCTTTTATTCATCGGAGAAGGTAAGGCTTAAGTAAAACAAAAATAGTAATTATTACTCTTCAACTTTTCAACCTTTCACTTTCAGAATGAAAAAAATACTTAAACTTTTCAAATTCTTAAGTCATTAAATAACTATTAAAATATGGCAAAAAAAGAAGTTAAGTTGAAAATCAATATCTTTCCGCACATGAGTTAACAAAAAGAACAGTAAAAAACCCCGTTATACTGTGTCAAGGCTGTTTTCTTAAAAAAAGAAAGAAAAGAAACCTGCCAAACGAATGGTGTTAATTTGGCAACTGATTAAAAAAATTATGTCTAATTGATGTTATATTACGATATAAAAGAAAAATAATAGTTATAGAGAAAACAAAAAGAAAAAAGGTGTTACGTAGCTTTATAAAATACAAGTTAAAATAAAATAAACAGAAAATGCTCCACTTGGAAATTCTTCTAACAGAAAAAATAATAAGGGTAAAAAAATCTTAAAGCCATTCAAATTCATGTGAATTTGATTCTGCTTACAATTTCGTAACAGGAATAGAAAATAAAATGTTATTTTCATTTTTGAGCAGTTATTCCGATGTTGGTGCATCATTCTTTGGCATAGAGGATTATGTGAAGGCCGCTGAACTAAATAAAGAATTTGCAGATGCATGATGTTTCAAATTTTTTTAGATGGGAAATTTTAAAGAGTTTATACATTTCACATACCAAAACTAAACTACTCTAAAGATTAACAAAAAAAAATGTCAGAAAGAAATCAAATAAAGCCTTAAAAAGATTGTTGGGTGAAAAACATACACATATTAAAAAAATAATTTTTATATATTTTTTCATTCTTAAGGACATTCTTAACCATTAATCCAAATATAAATAATTAGCAACCAGATACACTGAAAAAAAGTTTCGTTCGATTATTTTTAGAAATTGCAAATTTATCCGAGTAATTTTTGAAAAATCAAGAAAAACATAAGTTTTGTGTATCTGACTTTCAAAGCTGATCAGTCAAATAGGAGTTAAGTTGATTTTTCTTCGAACATAACCTCCGTTATAACCATAATAAAAAAGGGATGCAGGGTGGTTCAAACATTCCGCCCGTTCGGTATTTTTGAAATCAGAACAAAAAAACGTTATTTTGTAAAGAGAAAAAATACACCGTGTTATTGCATAATTAATGGTTTAATCAATTCCGGAATTATTTTTTTTATCTGACTTTATGTGGAGGGTGTCGAGGTTCAAAGTCCTTCCATTGGCGTGGTATGAAATATGGAGGGGGATGGCAGCTCAGGTATCAACCTCTCCAAACCATGGCTCAGAATTACAATATGCGTATTCTCTTTCTTCCTTGTCAAAACCCCTTTATGTTTTCTTTATTATTATTATTGCTTTGTATATTTCTATTACGTATTCGTCTGTATATCGTGCAGTTACCTTTGAATTTATATAATGTTATTTTACTATCTTCTGTTGCTTAAAATGTAAACTTTGATTATTTTTCAATGAAGACTGGACGGGGGTTGTGTTTCCCGAGGGATCGGTTTGTAGCTCTAAACCCTCTTCGAGTGAGCTCAGTTCCCTTGGGCATTCTTTGTGTTGTTTCACAGAGTGTGTGAGAAGTAAATTAAAAACAAATCTAATTTGTACGGATGGAAGGATAGTTTTAAAAATAACTAAAATGGTAGCAATCTTTCGCCTGCCGCTCTTTTGATATCTTTTTAACAAACGCAATTTCTGATTTTAAATTGTGTATCAAAATGGGTTTGATGGATTATTTTCTATCTTTCGGTACTTTCGACATGTTTCTGCACTCATCGGTTCGTGAGAAGATAGCCAAGTACGAATATACACTTGTATGCGCTTGAATTTTAATTGTGTAAATTATAATTTTAGGCATATAACTTAAAAAGTAAAATATAATAATAAATAAAAATACTAGGATATGAATATTCTGTCATTAAAAATATTTAGATCATATATATAGATTTGTTTTCAAATTGAATCTTAGTAAAACAGTTGTCTCTTAAAAAATTATTGATAAACTTTTACACAATGAGGAAAGTAAAAAGGTCATTGTCTCTCTCTGATAAAATATAAATAAAATAATTTAATAACAGTGAAATAAAATTAAATAAGCTATTATCATGGAAAAGTCTAGAAATTCTCGAATAAAATGTACTCTTGTTTTCTGAAACCTTATTTGGTTAAGGGGGAAAAATCCTGTCCATAGAAAATTCTTGAAGAAATTATTTAACCACCAATAATTCCAGAAAAAGACAAACAAGCAGAGGTAGTCATTTTATTCTATAGTGAATAATCGGTTTCATTGTAGCGAAATTTATTGCCTCTGTTATTGAACGTTTTTGTTCCTATAAGTACTTACAAACAGTGGCGGCTTCTGAGGTAAACGTTAATGCAGCGCAGCTGATATACAGATGTCAAATACATTATATAAATGTATGTGGGAGTCTGCATATTTAAATTTATGACTCAAAGGGTCCACAAGAAAAAAAACATTGACAACCCTTGAACTGCATAATGGGATATTCCTATCACTCAACA